>DVZL01003271.1:0-14199 GCA_018236625.1 Lasaia peninsularis
ACATGGCTGTATGGACTCAGTTCCTTTGCCTTTCCCATTTGGGATAATCATACTAAAAAAAAAAACTAAAAAAAAAAAAAACTAAAATGACACTTGACAGTTCACTGTTATGTTGTCACTTGGCCGTTGGCTAGTGTTTTTTGTTGTTTTGATTTTTATTATAATTATTCTGAATTGAAATTACCTCTACATATTTATGTAATGCGCTTACAAAATATAAACAATTAATTTTATTTAAAGATGAGCTACTTAAGTGATTTATCTCAGTCAAATGAATATTTAAGTTTTCGGAGTAGTGTTCCTTTAAGAAAAGTGGTAGTCGATTCAGACGGTTTAAAGGTAGTGTTTTAATAATTGACGAATTAACAAACTTTTTAAATGAACCTTAATATTACTTAATTATTATTTTATATGCTTAAAATATTCGTACACTTGTAGTACTATTTTATTGTAGCACATTACTGTTTTTTGTTTACAAATATAAGCACAAAATGTTCAATATGTCGATAGTTACTAAAGTAATAATTTGGTTTACAGACCTGGAAAATATATGATAGTGGACCAAAATCAATTAAATGCCCTTTGGTATGTTTGCCACCAGTATCTGGCACTGCAGATATATTTTACAAGCAAGTGCTAGGTCTCACCACAAGGGGTATCAGGGTCATAGCAGCTGAACCTCCTCCATATTGGAATATCAAAGAATGGTGCGATGGATTTAAACGTCTTATTGATTACCTTGAGCTAGATAAAGTTCACCTTTTTGGCACTTCATTAGGTAAATATTCAATAATTTTTCCCAAAAGAATAATTTGTAAATGCTTAAAGCTTTGTGTTCTTACAGTATGGCTGTTGCCTACTAAGACCGTTAGCCGCGTAAGGTCCTGGGTTCAATTCCCAGGTCGGGCAACTTTTCATAAATGTTTTTCAGATAATTCTGAGTAAGCATTAGATTACCTGGGATTGGAATGTGCCAGGAGTGGAGATAGGCTTGGCACCAATCACATTATGGGGCCTAGTACTTTGGCTAATTGTGGGGGTTCTAGTATATCTACTTAACTTATGAGTCGTGGATATACTAACACACTTCTGCCTACCCCTTTGGGGATAATAGGCAAGAAGGTACTTTTTTTTCTTTAAGCCAGATGAAGTTCTTATTGACTGCTTATAAAGAAAACAAACAGTAGATAAATTTCTAGATACAAAGAAATACATGCCATTCATGTATTTCTTTTCTAGTTACTAAAAATTGTGTGTTCTCTTTAATCATGTTCTTTAAGTAAATATTCTTCTACTCCCAGTGCCTAAGTCTTCTATCAGCAATTTTTAGCCGTCTATAACAGTCATATAAACTCTTACAGACAACAATATAAGTAAGCTAGCTATCTTCCTATTTATTTTGTTAACTCATAAACAATCTCCTCTGGTTGATAGTTAGTATTAAAATTTTATATGTCCTGGATTCGATTTCTGACTAGCAACATGATTTTAGAGATTTTTTAGTTTATGCAAAAAACAACATTATCTGAGATTGGATTTGTGATCAATATTGTGGTGGACGTGCCATATTATGGGACTTTACATTTTCCGCAAATGGTGGATGCATTTGTACTTATGCTTACAATTTTGAGGATATAGGTGTGACATATCTATTTATTTTTACATACTTAAAGATATATTTTTATGTTTTACAGGAGGATTTTTAGCTCAGAAATTCACAGAGCTAACACAAAATTGTCCTCGAACAGCGTCGCTAGTTTTATGCAATTCATTTACAGACACTTCCGTGTTTGAATATCATGACTCTTCAGCATTATTTTGGTTGTTACCATCTTTGGTATTAAAAAGAATGCTAATGGGCAATTTTACAACAGACAAAATAGATACTAGGATAGCTGAATCTATTGACTTCATGGTTGAAAGAGTAAGTTAAATTATCTGTATCCTCTAAATATATGTATAATTTAATAATAGAAATACACATTGATAAACATTAAGAATAGATATTCTATTGTAGGATTTTGTATTTAAAGTACTTTTATACTATTACCAACAATGTTTATTGATTAATTTTGTCTTTGATACTTGTGAAATAGGTATGTATATGCATCAAATAATTAGAATAAGTTATTAGAAAGCTTTATAACAGGTATTTATTCATTTGCAATAGTTTGTTCTTCATTTGTTATTTGATAATGTAGGATGTGTTTAATCAAAGTCTGTCCAGCAGAAGTGAAGGTAATTGGCAGTTATTTAAATGTATCATCTAAATGTGAAGTTACACTTTCTAGAAATATTTAATCAATGTTATACCACATTACTTAAAAATTAGTTTATAGAAGATTATTTATTACTACTTATGCTGCTACAATGAGCCCATGATGTTAGGTTCCGTGATAAGACAGGTGTCAACTCTGGCTAGATTACGTTTTTCAGGTGAACTGAAAATCTCAGACTAATTTGCTCTAGTTGAGAATGGAACCTGAGACTTTGTGCTAGTTGAAAACCAATTAAACTTGACCACAGACGATAAAAAAATTTAAAATGCCATATTAGGTTCACTTTACAAATATTTTTTTCCGACCGACTAACGAAAGCTTACTCTCTTTTTAATCTAGTCGGTTACAAAGTAACCTATGTATTATTATCATGTATTTAAGACAGTGTCTTTTATAAAAAAAAGTGTGACACTTAAGAAATGTACTTTAAAAACACAAAATAAATTTGATAACAGTAAGCCTAAACAATTATTGTGTGTTTGCATTTGAAAGCCAAGAGACAATTTATTAGGTTATTAACATTATTAGTCACGATTTGTAGATAACTACATAGGAAAACAATTCTTATCTGGGTGTTCTTTATGATATCTAACTGATTCGTTGTTATTGCTACAAACAAACATTCAATATTGTTGGAGACAAATTGTTTAAAAAAAAAAGATATGAAAAAAGAAGGTATTGCTGCATATTTATCATCTGTCATCTATCAATCTGTCGTCACTAACTCGATGGTCACCATTGTTGTATTCTTGTTGATATATAATGATTATATCCCCTAACCTCCATACAAACCCTTCCTCAATCACAGTAATTACAGGTTGACATATATATTTTCTCTGAGTTTAGAAGTTACACATTTATTATATGTGACACAGTGATATTGTAATATGTGTGGAAAGAACTTATTGGATTTACAAAAGTTCTTTCATTTATCAGGAATAAATTATATAACTTAATTGACAATCCATAAAGCTATAGATAACACTGATATATTACTGAGCTGTGTCACTCTCAGAATTCTCATTGTGTTGTACAGTTATTATAAAATAATAAAACAACTTTTCACTTGAGCCTCAAACCTTGTAATCTTTCTCATAATGAATTTCTTTTCATCCTGACCTTATTAATAGGAAATAATATAACAAAAGTTATTGAACACTTCTTTTTTTTTTCTCTGTGTTGGTCTGGGTCCTCTGTGTGTGGTCCATCTGACTTCATACTAGGCAACTTGTAAGAAGTGAGCATAGGTTAATTGCATAACTATTAGTATGTTTACTGGTGGTGAAGTGCGTCTTACCGCCGCATTCCTGCCACCATAATGGTATTATCGTGTTCCAATAGTAGGGTAGGGTAGGGTAGTCGGTAGACTTGCACATAATATCTAACAGCACGACCACAGGACAACAACGTGAGTTGTTGTCCTATGGTCATACAATATTTATGGTGTCTACAGGCCACGCTTGTCTCTTACCACTAGAAGATCAGTATACTTGTTCACTGTCTGACCTTATAAACAAAATGCTCTTTGTAATATTATTATAATACAATTTTTATTTCTAGTTGGAAACATTAACACAAGCAGAATTAGCATCTAGGCTGACTCTCAATTGCTCACCATCATATGTCCAGCCCCACCACTTGCACAACATTCCTGTAACTATAATGGATGTATGGGATGAGTGCGCTTTGAGTTCAAGAGTTCGGGAGGATCTGTGCAAGTCATATCCTCAAGCAAAACTAGCCCATTTGAAAAGTGGTGGAAATTTTCCTTATTTAAGCAGAAGCGATGAAGTAAACCTGCATTTATTGGTGAGTATAGAGATTTTTTTAAATGATGCTGTTTATTCGGCTGCCGCCAACTAAACTTGGTATTATTTATATTCCAAGTTATTGCTATTATCTTTTAACGTAAATAAAAAAAAGAGACAAAATACTTTTAGTTCTGTCAGATTAGTTGACACATATAAAATGTTCTATCTTTTTCGTTTATCGGTGTATGCTATCTATATAGGTACCTAAAATAAGTAGTTAGCGTGCTAAGGAATTATCACACTTGTCTGATAATAGTGGTGTGCATAGGAACATGGGAAATTTCATTAGAGGCACTTGAAATATATATTGTTGGTTTTGGTTAATTAACATTAACACTACCTATCCCTGTTGCCATAATGACTTTGTCGTGTTCCAGAGAGTAAGGTCGACGGTAGACTTTTAGATAAGGTGTAACAGTCCGACTACAGGGACAACATCTGTGGTGTTTATAGGCCACGATTGTCTCTTACCTTCAAGCGACCTATAAGTTCGCTATCTCATCCCTTAAAAAAAGTATATAAGTTAGAAAAACTACTAGTTAGAGTGCAGGGTTGGAACCTATACAACTGGAATAGAAGTCCAAAGCCCTAACTACGAGGATTTTTATCTTGCTACTTGTAACATTTATTAAGTAAATAACTCATTAGATTTATTAAACTTTGTCTACAGATACACCTCAGACAATTTGATGGGACACATTTATCCCCATCATATGTAAGCCTGCACAAAATGGGACAAAATCAATCTGAAGAAGGAACGGTCAGCTATTTTAACCAAAGTGAAGAATTTGTTAAGATCTCTTGATCCTACAAGAAAAGACTGATTTGTAACATCTAATAAGATACCAGAGGGGTTAGAATGAACACTATCGTCTCAACGCAATGGTGTCCTTTTGCGCGTTTTGAAGTGTCAAACTCAAAAAATTGTACTATATAGGTTTTTTGAGTTTGACATTTCAAATCGCGCAAAACGACGCGATCGCGTACTAACCTTCAAAGCTCTATATAATATTTTTATCAACCGTTTTAGGCAGACATGAGATTTTTCACATCACATCAAAAGTAAGGTAATAAAGATATAGAACTTACGTCACTGGTTATCTAATTAAATGTTACTATAGAATTGTCGAAGGGTGAATTAGTTAGCTGATGTCCATGGCAAAGGAAAACTGATTTAGAACAATTATTTAATAAAATTGACAAAATATTCCAGAAAATGGGATATTGTCATTTTTATAACATTCCTTTTATTTAATTTTTTAATTCTTGACTAACCTTATTTATAAAAAGATCTCACTTCTGATGCTGAATGTAAAATATTTTTAGCATAGACATCATAATTTCTAACAACTCGAAAATTCGATTGAGAACTAAATTTTTATTGTAAAATTTGTATCATAATAAGGTTAAAATAACGATATAATTGTTTAAAAAATTGGTTGTATAAAAGAATTCTACATTGTACAATATATAGTATATTATATATATATATATATATATATATGAAATTTGTATGTATTTGTACTATTATGGTAGGGCTAGTTTTTATTGTGGATGCATTTTAATCAAATCTAGAAACTTAAAATATAAAATAAATATTTGACGTCTAATTTATGCGTTGCCTATATAGGTACCGACTATACCAGTCCCGGATTGACGCTTGTAACCGCGGTAGAACAAAAGCTATAGATCGAGTTATCTATACGCGAACTGTTAGATGAAAATTAAAAAACTATGAGTTATGTGATACGTTCTCCCCCCGGTGTACAAGTTACACGTTTTGTGTTTGCTTAATCCGGCTCTGTTTAAGGCGCTTTCAGGCAAAATAAAGTGATGTGATAAATTAGCTAACTATATCATCATCACTATAAAAGGGAATGTCAAATTAAAAAACAGTGCTAGTTTGATTTAGTGCGTTGGTTGGTTGTTATATAAATTTTTATTTTATAGGGCATTCTTGAAATACTTGAGTCCTGTGACATTATGATTGGCTGTTATCAATCATAACATTACACTGATTGGCTAGTCTGTGACATAGTAACGTCACATTTTGGATGTTTTATCTCTGGTTTTTTCTCGGCAGCTGTTACAGGAGTCAATACTTTTATATCAAGCTAAAGAAATACTTATTTTTTATAGACTTTAAATAGACTGAAGACAATATATCTTAGGATATAAGTAATAAAGTGTATCTTATTAGTAAGACCATGTTTTTAATGTTTGAATAGATTAACTGTCAGTTTGGAGGTTAAGGCAAATTTACAGGACTTGATTTTCGTTCAGTGATATAATTTTTGTATTATCACCGAGTTATATAGATTTTATTGGTAATAACTAATAATAACTTGTTAAACGTAATCAAAATGACAAATTTAAATGACTCTGTACACAATTCAAAAACAAATAACGTTTTTAACATTTAAGTTAAGAACATCGGAAGAAGATACTCCCGCCTTTTTCCGTCTTTCTTTTTTTATTGCAAATGACATTGGGAATAGACACTAATAGAGCTTAAATTAAAAAATATCGTATACTTGATTTTGATTGCATTTTATAATTAAATACCTAGCACTTATCACCGATTATATCGAAAATACTCGATGAGAAATAATAGTTCCTCAGGTTTTAAAAACATAAAAAGGATTCGAGAACTTTTACAACATGATTGAGTACCTATCTACCTAATATTATGTAGGTACATTAAAAAAATTAAATGAAAAAAAAATACATCGTCACGCCCATGTCCCCCAAAGCGTAGGCAGAGATTTAGCCTTTAGAATTATTTAGGTGACACCATATCTGAAAAAAATCCTATCTAGGCAAAAAAATATTTTTGCGAATATTTTTTTTTAACTAATTTTATAAAACAAATCGAATAGAATGAAAATTTATGTGCACACACGCAAAACGTTTTTTAACCTTTCCGCCTCTAAGAAAAACTGAACTTATAATAAAACAACCAAAATATATGTAAATTAATTACATAGGTATTTAATTGTTTTCCTAAATTAATTTTTGTGTTGTGAATTGATTCTAATAAGTGAGTAAATTACGTAAAATAAAAATGTGTACAGAAAAGATAAAGGTATACATATATGGGAGCGTATTTTAGGAAAAAACCTATGACTAATTTCAATAACTTGTTTACAGTTCAGATATAGACTTCCTAAAGTTTTGTCGCTAACATTTTTGTTAATTGTAATAAGTATCTGTTTGTTAGAAAACTTGATTTTTTATTATTATTTTAGAATAGGTTGGCATTTGACCGCCATCTCACCTGATGTCAATGCCACCGAAGCCTACCAAGATATAGGCTATTCACTCTGGTCTTAAACTAAATTAGGCGATAGCTTTAGCGTTTTCGAGAACTAGCATTCGATTTTAAAAAAACGTTGTCAAGGATAGGAAAAAAGTTTAATATCAGATGAAACCGCGGCGCTTGGCTAGTCATTACTCAGTAGATATTCCTATACCTACCTCTTTCTAGTAAAGACGTATTCCTACAGTAGGTACTGTAATTTTTATTATCTTTTGGTGAAAACTAATAGGTTTCTCGAATTTATTCTATAATAAAGACAAAATGTTGTATCAATGCATTTTTTCAAATGTTTGCTAAGATTTAAGGAAAAATCCATTTTTAACTATCTATGTAAGTACAATAAATATATTATGTTTTACATTGTGTTTTTATTTGTGAACATTTGGTGGTAAGGCGTAATCAAATTTCTAGTGGGTTCCTTAGACGTCATTATTATTAGGGTTCTGCAAAATTATCAACTTTGCATCTCAGAGCTCCTCATAAAGTTTTTGGTCTGTATATTAGTTGTTGATTAATAATTTTTAATGGGAACAGATAAAAGTTGGTGTTTGGTTATTTTAAATGATACGTAACTTCTGCTCTAATAAATAAATATTACTGGATAAATTACACAAATTGCTCTATCCCCAAAGTAAGCAAATTAATACTTGTGTTATTGGTGTGAAGCCAACGATACTAATACATAGAAATTCTTAAATAGATACGAACAAATTTAAAAAACACAGACAATACAGACATCATCATGTTCATCACACAAATGTCACCGTCGGGAATCGAACCTGAGCCTCGCGGTTCGTCGATTAGGTTAAGCGTGTACCTACGCTAGCCACTCGAGCAACCAGGCGGTCAGCTTAAAGCTTTACCTGGTTATCATAAGTGTGTCACAAGTATGATGTCAAACAAACATGTCTCCTCCTTCCTAAATTTTTTTTTTTTTGATACGGACTAACTTGTTGCTTACCGAGTGGTTCTTACAACTTCACCGGACTTTAACTCCTAAATAAAGTTTAGAACTTTGATTTCAACAACATTTTTTGTATAGTGATAATCTTATAAAAATACTCGAAAATTTTCCCGCGATACGGTGACATGCATCTATACAAATAAATAAAATTGAAGTCTGTAATATTAAACTAAACTCTTTTACTATATGCATACGGTATACATACCAAAATGTTTTATTTACCGTTTCTATTCTCTAGAAGGGCTGGATCGATTTCTACCGATGTAATATGGAGTAACTTGGTCTACTTTCATTTATGAATTACATAAAATAAATTCAAACGCGGATAACGTCGCGGGCACAGCTAGTATACCTACTACAAAATTGTTTTATATCAAGAGGCGACTATATTCAAGTACGGGTATCACGTTTAACCAAAATGTGAAGATGTAAAAACCACGTGGTTGGCAACCTTTTAGGTTAAGTGCAAGTCGGACTCGTGCACGAAGGGCTCCGTACCATCTATTAAAACGAAAAAAAAATCAAGTTTGTTGTGTGGGAGAACCCTTTATTGTTTTTAGTATTTGTTGTTATAGCGGGAATAGAAAAACATCATCTGGAATTTTAAATTTCCAGCCATTACAGTTCGTGAGATACAGCCTGGTGACAGATAAATAGACTAAACTACCACCAATGGTTTTGTTGACCCTATTACCCTATTGGACCAATGCTCGTATCCTATGAGAGACATCCCAGTGGAAAAGAAAACACAAAAGTATTCTGACAAGATTTTATTTAAAACTACATAACAATATTAAGTTTCTTTTTCTATGGTTTTAAGTTTTTTGCTATCCTTTTGTGCTTGAATCGCCTTTTCCCGTTCTTCATCATCAGAGAAGTACTCCGCGAAGCTGTCCTCCTCCCTGGGTATCGCTGGACCGGCTAATGTACTTCCTTTCTCGTTAAAACCGCTGAGTTTATATAATGGGTCTTCGTACATAATCTCTGGTACTATTTGTTCGTTAACCTGCTTGTTGTGGGAAGAAACTGCCGAATATATGGACATAGCCTGAAAATATCGCAACCCATGAGTAACATAAACGCGGAGTTTTGATGGGAACGTGGAATAGAGCGGATCACCATAAGATATTATTTGTCAAAAATTGTGTTTTATTTGTAAAAATGGTGGGGTTTTTGTAATAAGATGTTTAATAATGTGCATAAGTGGAGATATGTAATATCAGGCAGTGAAAAGTGTCGTTTCGTGTTCCCGCCAAAATTCCACAAAATTTCTGGTAAAGTTCCCACTACTCCACCAGAAGTCCGTCATCTCATTTTCCATGGAATGATCTAATCACCCTCATCTTCCATCGATATCCCATCATTGATGAAAAAATAAAATACGAAAGACGTGGATGTATGGACTCAGTTCCTTTGCCTTTTCCATTTGATAATCAGACTAAAAAAAAGCAACGTCGTGATGGCTGGCTATCTCACTCTCACATGGCTGGTAGGTATTGACGTTGTCCAGTTTAGAAAAAAAATAGCATAACTAAATAATCGGGACAGGTCGTTGTTAGAAGTGTAATCTCCAAATATCACTTTTAACTTAGCAAACACGACAATCGCGCCACTCTTAATTTTAAGAGTTAAAAGTGCGAGTCGGACTCGCGCATTAGGATTCCATACCATTATCTATAAAAACAAAAAAAGAGTTATTCCTTTATTGGCGATAAGAGTTAGAAGGCTTGATTAGATAATGCTGGTAATTTTACTGCCGCCAACTAAACTTATTTTAAGATATCGCTATCTTCTCTTAGTATAAGTAAAAGAAAGAGATAAAATACTTCTAAACCTGTTAAAAAGTTTTTATGTGACATTTCTACAGATGCTTACTCTATACCTTGGAGTATTTCGATTATAAGTCGTAAAAGTTATTATACGGCTGACTAATTTAACAAGACTAAAATGTTCTATCTCTTTCGTTTTTTATATCATTAGAAAAAGATGGCATGTACCTAAAATAAGTTTAGTTAGTATGCAGAGGAATTACCATCATTTAAGCATTTTCCTTATAACCGCAATATACATGGGGCCAAGGTGATGGTCTAATATTCTGACCAACTTGCAAAGGTTTTTATGGTATGATGGTAGTTTTCAAGACAGATATATTAGCCCACCTTCCCTTAATGTGTAATTGGATCATTAAATAATAAATGCTTAATTTTCGTTAAATAAGAAGACTTATACCAAGAGCTGTTGGTCGTTTTAAACGTTATATGAAAAATTTTTTAGGGCGTATACTGTGATATCACATGGCTATATATATCTTATGTTCAGTATTATTTCAATACACATAACTATCGAAATAAAGTAATGTAAGATAGTCTTTTAACTTTGACTGCATTTTTCTATACATGTAACATCGTATATTACGGCATTATATGCATCTACATAATATTTCTGCTAGAAGATATGCCAGAGAACAAAATCGGGGAGTGCTAAGGTACTTCAAAGCGAAGAAAAATGTTTTTAAGTTATTACTTGTCTGTTTCTTACCACTGTACAGGGAAACTGCGCAAGCTTTGATCAAATTGACCCTCTAAAAGTTTAAGGGTTCACCTTAAATCAAGGCTACAATAAATTACGACCAGCCTATTAGCAGCAGAGCTATCATCTGTTAAAATCACAATGTAAGGGTTTATTGCTGCTTAAGACTAATATTAAAAAAAATTAAGTCATTTATGTGTAATACTTACATTCATTAAAAAACAATGAAGTATGTAGTAGTAGTATTTTACTACTACTAAAAACCTAATTTGATCACCGAGTTCTGAAAAATTGGTCATTTTAATCTTAAGATTTGATATTTTTATTAGCTGTCCCAGTGAACTTCGTACCGCACTTGGTGGTATGATAAATAGATGTTAACCGATTCTCAAACCTACCTGATATCCACATAAAGTTTTATAAGAATCAGTCGAGCCGTTTCGGACGAATTTAGTGAAAATTAGATTATTGAGTCAATTAGACTTTGACTTTAATTCTGAAGTTCATAAAATGTTGGCTTAGCGCAAATCTAATTGGGGTCTAGATCAATTTGTGTAGTTTTGACCAGTAATATTTATCTTAGTTATTTAAGACTGAATATTTATGTTGCCGGTGCTTTAGAATAAATTTATATTTTAAGTGTTTTCTGCAGCCAACAATGGATATGGATGCCTGATTATAACATTGAATAATTGAAATAAATACTTTAAAATTGCTTGTTTGTTTAAATTTAATATGTGTTATTTCTATTAATAAATCACCAGTTCCTTTACAGTTGTTGTGATTTTAAATGTTATAAACCTTAATATGATGTATAAATAACAGATTTTATATTTTGTTTTTGTTACACACATTTTATTTTTATCATCAGTGACATATATTAGGTAAATCCCATTAAATGCGAAGTACTAAATTGTTAATTGGAATATGTTTAAGTAAATGTTACTGTAATATTAATTTTTTTATAGAAATTGTAATCAAACGCGCCCGTAAAGTATAAAAATGCTTTAAGTTTAGTTTGGTCATCAATAAGAATTCAGTAGTAAATCAAATGTCTGACTTCATATCTGTTATCAATACAAATTATTGACGACTTTCATGAAATCTGACTTAACTTACTCCCATGTAAGAGTTAAAGAAATGGCCACAAGCTCTTGGACTAATCATGCTCATATTTTGCCACCATTGCAAATATCAGTATTGTACTAATTTTACATTTAAGAGTAAGTTTGAACTTGATAATAGTATTTTAGTCGCTGCATACATAACGGAGTCTTAACCATTAATTGTCAATCTTATTTTTTATGTAGGTAGCAAACAGTATGCAGTAGTGTGTCAGAAAACTTGAGACTGAATATTATCTTGAAAAATATTATGATTTTGGAAATACTAAGCTTTATTTATGTATTTATTTCACTTTTTGTACATTTAATTGAATAATAATCTTTGCTATTTCGTTTTTAACATTGTTTAATGTTTTTAAATTGTAAATTTTTACGTGTAAATAAATAAAAAAATATTTAAATTATTTTTTTTTATTTTCTTCTCAGATTATATCATGAGCTAACCGCAATATTAAACAGCCCACTCTCACATCGCCGATTTGTTTTAATACTACATTGGTGATATATAGTGAAGCTTAAGCCTAACCTACCCGTCCCCCCCTCATCACGTGTATTTTTTCGATTATGTACGCGTTTCGCGAAAAAAATTAATACACTTAGCGCCGTTTTTCAGTTGAGTAAACAGCGTTTATCGTAAATATATACATACACGTGATATATTACCATAACCCCCATCCCTCCTTGTGATATTTTGTATTTTTTTAAGTAAAGTCTAAACTCATAGTTTGCGGAAAATACTGACTTGTAAAAAACAAAATAATGTCATTAAAATGACTTATTCGTGATGACTTATTTTTGAGAATTATTAATCTTGCATCAAATATATTTTTCAACACGTTGTAAAACATTTGTATCGTTTGCGAACAGATGAGAATGGAAAATCAAGAGGTTGGTGTAGACCTGTTTATTTTTAAGAGCAAATGCTAGCTTAAGAGCAGAATATCATTACATAGTATAAAACGCAGTCGCTTTCTGTTGTCTGTCCCTATGTATGTCTAGAACTGACCGCCTCGTTAGCCGAGTGGCTAGCGTACACGCCTATCCGCATCGACTAACCGCGAGGCTCGAGTTCGATTTCCGACGGGAACAGATGTTTGTGTGATGAATTTAGATGTTTGTATTTCCGGGTATGGGTGTTTATTAAATTTATTCTGGTATCTATTAAAATATTTCTACGTATTAGTGTTTTTGACTAACACCCATAACACAAGCATATAATTTGCTTACTTTGGAGTTAGATCAATTTGTGTAATTTGTAAACTACGAACTTTTATCCCGTATTGGTCTAGGTCCCCTGTGTAGAATAGACCACTATCAGGCAGTCCTTACCAGGCAGCACGTAAGAGACGGGCACAGGTAAACTGGGCACTATCACTATGACCACAGGAGGTAGTGCTGTGTAGCAATCCACCCGGGTAGGGATCCACCGCCTTACCTATTCTTGTCGCCTTTTATGTAAGGTAGCCGGTAGACTTGCACATAAGGTCTAAGAGCACGACCACAGACAATGACGCTTCTACAACATCTATGGTGTCTATAGGCCAGGGTTGTCTCTTACCATCAGGAGAGACGTGTAGGTACTTGTTCGCTTCTTTATTCTATATATTCCGTTCTATGGTATAACAAAATTTTAACTTTGCTTTTACTTAATTATATGTTTACCAATACGATAAAGTCCCGTCAAAATCGAATCAGCTGTTGCAGGGATTAGCGAGTATAGACAGACAAAAATTCTAAAAATTGCTATTTTGATAATATAGGTACTTATATGTACCTTGTCAATAATAAAAGGCATATTTATTTTCCACTAGGATAATATTGATGACATGCCGAAAACAAGAAAACTATCAACAGAGTCGGTAGATAATGTATCGGACTTGGAAAATACTATTGGCGAGGATGCAGATCACCGATATAGGTTTGTTATTACGCTTTTTGTAAAAAAATTATCGTGACGCTCATATCTTCAAAGAGATAGGCAGAGGTAGATACTTCTACACCCACGATTAATCGTTGAGTTGTGACAGATGGCAACTCCGTCAACATCCGGTAGCTCGTAAGAGGCGCACATTAACTTGAGTCATTCTCATCAAGACCACTGGTGATAGAGTGCTGTGCAGCGACAGGCGCGTGGCGTCCACCGACTTACCTTTTCCTGCCATCATAATGATAT
>DVZL01003272.1:0-14195 GCA_018236625.1 Lasaia peninsularis
CCATCATTAATGAAAAATAAAATACGAAAGACATGGCTGTATGGACTCAGTTCCTTTGCCTTTCCCATTAGGGATAAAAAAAAAAAGACTAAAAAAAAACTTTTAAGTCAAAAATTTTAAATGTCAAATGTCAGAAAACCGCGGCCCGGCGATAAGTAAAACAATCGTTTTATAAATTCGGGGTTTAAATAATTTTGTGGAGACCTCCGCATTTCTCTTTTCTTAATTTTCAGGTTGCAAAGCAGCATTAACTATCCAGTAAGTGTTAAGTGCCTTACTAAATTGATGTTTACAGCCTACTTGCGACATATCGATAGTAAAAAATGACACCAAAAAATTTATATTTATATTGTACGTTTATTTTATTTTATGCGTTGCATTTACAGACTATGCCGCGAACAAGAAGGTCGCTCAAAGATTTGCAGCATACTGCTACAGACAGAGAGAACTTAGTGGGTAGACCATCGAAAAATTTAAAGCACCAGTTGAGCCAGGAAAATATCTCGTAAGACATTTTTATTCGTAATATTTCCCTTATATATTTTTATTGTGACTACTAATTATTAATTTCAGTGACATTGAAGTGAAGAGGAAGAATCTATCTTCAAAAGAAACTCAAGCTAACTTGGAAGATAATATATCACCCACAGATCTCACAAGTTCTGAACCTTCAGAAAAGTACTGGGAGATTTTAGCTGAAAAGCGACAGTAAGTGATATTTCTTTTATTGATCTATAATAAAATAAGCATAGTCCAATGGAATTTAAATTACCTGATGAAAAGTAAAGAAAATATATATAAAAATAAAAAATTAACATTTACTCTGTAAGTTTTAGTCTTACATTTTCACATAATACTTCTGTCTTTTGACGTAGTGATGAAATTTTTGTGTATCACTAGTAGTATTGCAGTGGTTTGTAGGTGGCATTAGTCACTTACTATCAGGTGTACTACTTGTTGGTTTTCCTCCTTTTTTCATAAAAAACTTTTTATAAAAAATATGTATTACGTAGAAATGAGAGTAAAAAAGACACTTTAATTATTAAAAATGTAGTTCTTGAACCTATCAAATCTTTAGATACATTTGTCTTCACTAGAATTGTTTTGATGAAAAATAGGCTATTTATTTCTTAACTAAAACTATTAGAGAATTCCAGTGAGTGTAGGAATTAGCACTTAATCGGATTTAGAAAAGGCAGGCCAACAATCAAAAAACTTTCTTAGTTATAAAAATGTTATAGAAGTTATACACCACCTACAATTTTTTCAAATTTCTATTAGCATAGCCAAATTTAATTTATATGAAAGAGTTATAAAAGCTTAAACAAATTATTGAATACTTTATTGTGCACTAAATACACACACACAATTAAGAACTCTTATTTATTATTTAACATACAAACTTACATTTAACTGATTCATGGCGGATGGCGCGGATCAGTGTCATCATTTTCTTTTGCATGTGGCGTTGAGCAGGGATATGTGTCATTTTTAAATCGATCGTAACTCCTTCAATTTAGGCACAGGGAAATTTTACCCATAACGAAACTATCATAATTTTTCACGTATATTAAGTTTGTAGCCTTCATTTCTAGGTATTGCAAGATTTTTTAAAAAATAGGGGTTACCAACCTTTTTTGAAAGTTACATTAACCAGTCGAATGGTACCGATTAGAAACCGTCTTATGATGTACGTAAGCAGAGGCACTACCAGGGCACCCAAAAAAGACATTTGAGATTCAAATAAAAAAAGTCAACTATGTTTTAGTTTTTATCAATAAACAGACGTTTAAAAAAAATTTTGTCCACCATGATTTTCTCTGAAGATGTAAAATTATCCTTAAATGTGTTTTTATTTTGTGTACATTCTCTTTACCAATTTTCTGGGAAATCCCAGTCTTGTGAACACCTCTCTAGCACTATATCATTGTCGCATTGAGTCTCAATCTCTGATAAGGGAATGTATTTTCTTTTTCTTCAAAATCTATACAAATAAATAAAATGTAAGTGTTTATAATATTAGAATAAACACTTTCAACTAAATGCACATTATATATATACACATTACATATACCAAAATAACATTAATTACAATTTTTGTCTGTTCTGGCTCATCTCTGAAATGGCTAGATTGATTTTATGGCATTATCACTTGCTTGATAACTGATATAACAAGGAGTGACTTAGGCTACTTTCATCTTAGAAAAAGAAAAGTACCCCCGAAAGGGTAGACAGAGGTGTGTTAGTATATCCACGACTCGTAAGACCAGTAGATAAACTAGAACACTCACAATTAGCCAAGATACTAGGGCCTGATATGATAGGTGGCAAACCTAAAGCAAATTTGGGTAAATATCGAGCAAAGAAAAACAATATCGAAGTCATAGGAATATCACATAGAGTCATACTTCACAAATAATAACTAAATTTAATATATACTTGTAGAATAAGTTATAAAATTTTACAGAGAAAAGAAGGAAAAATAAGATATAGCATTTAAGTACATAATTAAATATGATTGTAGGGAATTTTTTTATGAAATTAAAAGACTATGTTTTTAATTTTTATAGATCAAAATTGCTTTATTTTTTAGAAGATTAAATCAATATCATATTGTGAGAGAAAGGTGAAAGGTATTTGAGAGTCCAAAAATACGTAAGATAAAGGTTAATTTATTAAAAAAGTTTCCACAAATACCATACATACTATATACCATAATATTGACCAGTTAATCAAAAATAGAATTCTTGTCTTTCTGTTTTTCATTCATTGATGGGCTTTTCTGATTTGTTAGTAAATTTAGTTACTGTATTTTTTTTTATTTTTAGTGTTGCTTTACAAGAAGCATTGGAAGAGAATGAGAAACTGCGTAAAATCATTGAAGATTTGAAAGAGGAAAATGAAAAGTATAAGCAAATGTTGGACGAAGCCAATAGCTTTGTGGAAGTGATCAAGGTGAGTAATTTTTACAATAGAACTGAAGTACTATTGTGAATATTTTTATTTGTAAGGTGTTTTTTGACTGTTTACCTGTTTCAATGGTTGTAATTTAACATAGTATAAGCCTCCCGAAAATTTGTCTCTGAATTTCACTTTTTTAGTACACTTAAATAAATTTAATTAAGTGTATTACAGAGTGTGGCATAAAGGCAAATGTACTACTAAAATCTTTTTTTTTACCATCAGACTTTCTGCTTACAAGCAGCTATATGTCTCTCCTACTTTATATATACCTATTTAACTATTTGCACTGTAGTTATTTTATTTTGTATTACTAGAATTTCACATTTTATTTATTGTGAGTATATCACAATTCCGGGTTTTTAAGATGTACAATATAATTTTTTGCCCTGTGTTGGTCCAGGTTTTCTATGTAGAATAGACTATCTGTCTGGGTCCATGACTATCTGGGTCAGGGAATAATAGAGGCGAGCCTAGTTAACTAACCATAATGACATTGTCATGTTCCAGTCCGGTGGATAGGGTAGCTTGTAGAATTGAATGTTAGGTCTAATAGGCCGACCACAGTGATACACCTACAACATCTATGGTGTCTATATGCCACGGTTGTCTTTTACCATCAGAAGACCCGTGTGCTTGTTTGCAGTCTTATCCCATAAAAAAAATATGTTGCTACTATTGATACCAAGGCCTATGCAATAATAAGGTGCAAAATTTACAGGAGGAGCTAGCCAATGGCAACAAGGATGATACTGGGATAGATGTGAACGATGTCAGCACTGCTGATGAAACTGCTGATGAAGAAACAACTCTTCAAACTTAAACAATTTAAAGGATGAACATATTTATTAAATTTTAACAATTTCTCCTACTTCATATTAATGTAGAAAAATTTTGAACCTAGAATTTTTTCTTAGCTCTTTTTTCAGATACAACTAACAAATTTATCGGTGTCCAATTTTATTAGTGTTACGTGAACTTTGTGTAAAAAAAAGTAATTGCTATCTAATACGTCTATTTCTATTAGATCTTCTGATGTAACTAGATTTTACCAGATAACTTGATGTATTTTGTATTAACAAATATGTTTCACTCCTCTATTTAATTAGCTTAGGGTAGTTTAAATATAACCTTCAAAACTTTTACTAAAGATTAAAAAACAAAGATTAAATAAGCTGTAATCAGTATTTTATTCATCTAAATATATAATAAACTTACTACATGTGCTATCGATTTTTATTAGTTGCCTTTAAGTTTAATACAATCTTTGTTATGGCAGTGATAAGAATAGGATGAAGTTTTCGCTTTTGAATTGTCGAGTTTGCTATGAAAGGACATACCTTTTTAAGGTTCCGTATGCCAAGGGTAAAAAGCGGAACCCTGTTACTGTGACTCCACTGTCTGTTCGTCTGTCACCAAGCTGTATCTCATTAACCATGATAGCTAGATAGTTGAAATTTTCACATATGATGTATTTTTGTTGCCAGTATAACGACAAATACTAAAAATTGAATAAAATAAATACATAATGGGTGCTTCCATACAACAAACATAGTTTTATGCCATTTTTATGGATAATTAAATTTTCACAGATTATTAATTTATATCATTTGTGTTGCTGTGCTATAACAACAAATACTAAAAACAAAATAAACATAAAAAGGGTGCAAATTGCAATGGGTACAACATGATTTTTCCGTTTACGGAACTCTTCATGCATGAATTCGACTTCCACTTGATTTTTTTATACAAAAAAAGGTATAAGGGCTCAACTATCCGTACTACCAGAATTATCACAGATTCATTACTGATTTTAGGAATGAGTTTACTCATTTGAAAATATTGCTGCTAGTTAATTTATTTATATATATGCTTAGCTAATTTATTTAATTTAAAAATTCATCCTTTTTTCCGTTATTCATAGATAACCAATGTTTTTACTCAACTATTCCAAAGCGCGAAAATTTCATGCTAGGCAAACCAAAAACATAACCCAATATGGCATGAGTTGATTGACAATCCCAAGATGACATTGAAAAATCCTTAATTAAGCCTTTACTTTCCAAAAGTATGTTACATTCTAATTATAATATGCCATACAGTATCCATCAGACCTAAGATATTATCACATAGTTTCAGCCTTTATCAATAAAATTATTAAGAAACCAATTTACTTATGAACCTATTATTTAGATGTGTTTTACTTTAAGGTTTTCAAAAATGCCTTGAAATGATCATCAAAATTAGCCTCATAAGTCCATGGTAACAAATCTGGATACATTGTGATTTCTCTCAGAACATCAACATTGGCATTTTGTGGCAAGACACTTCTAACCTTCTCATTTAAACATCCAGATGCATAAATATAATGATTTATTATTAAATTGTATATAAAATTAACATACTTAGAATCTAAATTATCATTAGTCGATGGTACTTGCGGAGTGTGTGATTTGATTTTATTTAGATATCCAGTTGTTATTATTGGAACAACGAAATCGGCCTGTAAAACAATCATGTTATTAGTGCAGTAGTATATAATTAGTTCAACAAATTATTCTCAATCTAAATGCATGTAATTTGTGTCAATAACAATATCAAAAAGGCAGTCCCTTGTTTAAGAAGTTGCTTTACATTGGTCTACAAAACCACTTTACACTGATGGCAATTAATTGTGGGCCCACGATTGTATTTGTGTCTGATATGATGATGGTCTTGCCATCTGTCACACCATAGGATGTGTGTGCATACCTTACGGGGATATGAGGGCATTGATATTTATTTATTTTATTCATTAAGATAGGGCAATAAAAAAACCTTAAAAACTATAACAAACCTTTTCAAAGTATTCTCTAATAAATTTCTCTGGGTTTTGATATATCTCTTCCCTTTTGTCACTAAGGGTCAAGACTGTAACCCTGGGTGTCTCCCAATTGTCTACATACTGCTGTATATTTAAAGCTGTGTCTAAACCATCTTCTGTATATGTTAAAAGTAAAATAGGCGTATCATTTTCAATTTTGGTTACCTCAGTCTTTTCTGGTGGCCTTAAAGAAGGCTGATTAGGTTTTCGTTCCTTATCCTTTATAGTATAATTTTTCTTCAAAGCTAGAGGTAAATCAATTTGAAGATTTTTCATATAACTAATGACTTCTCTTGTACCTGCATCTTTACTACAACTGTGGTATCCGCTGTCGTCTTTAATAAAACATTGAGCTAAATTACATAATGGAACTTCAATTGCCTTTAAAATATCATATCTTTTCATTTTTATAAATGCATCTACTATTTTATCAAGTGTTGCGGTTTCATTTTGCATAAATATTTTTAAAACAATGTCCGCTGGATCATCCTTCACAGAATTTGTTATATACTGAAAATAAAATAATATAAAATCAACATATAATAATAATTTTTAAATAATAATAATTTATTTCAGAAAAAAGTTTATATTAAGGGCTGCTGAGTTATTCTTTTAGGCATTAAATGCCTGTGCCAGTATAATATAATATATATTGTAGAACACAATTTAACATTAGTAGCTTTTGTTTGTGATTTGGTAATAATCAGTAGGAAAAATACATAGAGTTATATCATTGCTCGAAATGTGATACCATTTATCTGCAGAGACTTACAATATGATATTATAAAGTACCTCTTTATAATAAACTTGGTGTTTGTAAGGGCTAATCATTGGGAAATGCTTTCTCAATCAGAAAGCTACACTAATCAGGAATGCTACATTATTGTGCTGTCTAGCATTTTATCGCACTTCACATCCTATACCAAAAATAAACACTAGAACCCAAATATATTGTTACAGTGGTATAGAAAAATCACAATTCTTTCTGGCCACACTGATCTTAGCTTTTCCCAGTACTTTTTCTTTTAAGATATTACAACATCTCACAATAGAATTGGTGTGTTGTACAAAATGGTGGCATGCCAAACTGATCTATGTAAAGGGGAGTAAAAGCACAATTATTGTGCTCCAGATCACCCTGGTTCCATTGTCGTCAATTTACCTCTGTCTGGAACTAAATGCTTTGTAGATGTGTACACTGACCTCTCAATGACGTTCTCAAATTATTTACTTCAGTTTTAATCATAGTGCATCTTACTATAATATACCTTTTATTTGGACTTAAGTGCTTGAAGAAAGAGTAAATAGGCACCTTCTAGCTTAGTATGCTTTCACCTCAAACCTCTTATTTACTTTCTATAAGGAGATTTGAGTTTCATTATACTAAGCTATCAGTTATAGAGGATAATAATGTCTCTCTTAACAGACAATGCTGGTAATTCTGCTACACTCTTACTAAACTAATTTTAGGTATATGCTATATTTCTCCATACAGTTATAAGGCACAAAAATAAAACTTTCAAACATACGATCCATAGGCTACATAAGAAAGCATAACAATAAGTAGCACTATGATTATAAGAAATAAGAATCTGGTAATAGAAATCGACTTTTTTTTTTAACAAATATCTTATATATAGATGTGCACATTAGGCTTGACATCTCCGCCACCTACAACATTTATGGTGTATAGGCTACATTTGTCTTTTGGCATTAGGAGTGTGCTTGTTTGCTGTCTTATAATATAAAAAAATAAGTGGCACTCTTATAGATTTTACATTTTTACATTAGCATGTGCAGTGACTTACGTTTAAATCTTCTTGCGATATGTCTAATGAATAGCCTAGTTCTTTCCATGTATTAGGTGTTCCACCAACTAATTTGACAACACTTCTCCATGCATCGTAACACGTTGAGCCCATTGATGTTTTTGGATTTCTATAGTAGAGCAAACTCGTGTGTAAGAAACATACTTTCTTGCTTAATGTATTTAAGTCTGATATTTCTCTTAATCTCTCTTGTTCTATTATTTCTTCTAAAGCCAATGTATCAATACTGATCGTATCTGATTTGTCGAAATCTTTTGATAAATCCCTGAAACAATCATCACTTTGAAAACTGAAAACTTATTAAAAAATAAATTAATATATTACGTCATGATGTAAAATCTTACATAATGCACCACCAAATATATTATTCTATTAGTTTTCTTATTTCACGAGCTAAAATAATAAATTTACCATTTACAAAAATATAAGGAAAAATATCAACAAAATGTAGTTCCAAGAAGTTGTTTGGACTTTTGGTCTTTCACTATCTCAAATGACTTTGACATATCCATTTTTTTATTATCCCAAATTAGAAAAGCAAAAGAACAATATACAGCTTTCGCGTGATGTGATATCAAACATAAGACATTTAGTAATTGTAGAAGAATTGGGTTAAGACTATCTTCTCTTAGATTTTCAAATAATATTTTATTATAATCACTGCTCTTTAGTTATTTTTAAGAAGTTTACGAAAGAGTTTATTTGACTGTTAAAGCTTCTTTCCACGGTCTCACTGTAACCTTAAAAAAAAGAAAACCAAACTTGGCGCCAAAAATTTTAAGTCAAGAGTCTTTTTTTCCGACAGTTTAAAATTTCTTAGAATTATAATTACATTATTGAATGAAATATATTTAATTACCCGTGATCAATATGAGTAATAACTATTTGTAAGTATTAAAATTGTAAAAAAAGTAGTTAGAAATAAGTATAGTAAAAAGTTTATCTTTTAAATTATTAATTTGATTACTTTCAATTTATTAATTTAGTTTAGTTTTCTTAAATCATATCCACAAAATCACACAACATGTACCTAAGTACAAAAACTAAAAATTGCATTAACTTACTTAGGTATAATTTTTTAATTATTATACTTAGATGAAAATGTAAACTTCAAGCTGTTTATATTTAAACGATGTTCTTATTTTCTTTTCTTAATTGAATTTGATCTAAGGGGTGAAAAAGATAACTGCCTATTTATATTCATTTTTAACCTGTAAGAGTTCTGAATATTTAGGATATTCAAAATTATAGACAATATTTTATTTAATAACAGTAGCATTTTTTTAGTAATCATTAATCAATGAGTTTGCCGGTTGCCCTGGTTATAAAAAAACAGCCAAACGCGAGTGGAACTCGCGCATGCATACCGTATCATTTTCTACAAAAATGGCAAAAAAACAGTTTTTTTTAATCAATTATCAAATGTTATATGAGAGCCCAGTTTATATACATCAACTGTAACTATTTCAACCATCCGGCTATCAGGGTTCATGAGATATGTACAGCCATGACAAAAACAGTATAAGTTTTATTTCATAGGGCTAGAGACAAATAAGCAGACGGATCAACTGGTGGTAAGTAACCATGAGTCGAGGTTGGATCTCACTGGAGACACTCTTAGGACGGGGGTGTCAAACTGTACTGTGTAGTAGTACTGTACTACATGTAGTGTACAGTAGTGTACTAGTACATATTACTTTATAATTTGAGGTCAAACCCCCTCTAAATTATACTCTGGCCGATTCTCGCCCACAACTTAAGACCAAAAAAACAGGAGAGTCTTGGAAAAAGTCCCTAAGACGTACACAGCAATAGGTACTTACAAATGTCGAAAAAATAATTGTAAATACATGACATCTATAGACAACATAGTTGCTGGGCTATAAAACCGGGAGCAACAAGGGTTCCGACTTCTGTACCATACTATTTGTTGTGAGAAATACACATCTGTCTTTTCATCTTTTTTGCTGATACATTTCGTGATATACAGCCTGGTAACAGATAGACGGACAGAGGAATCTTTGTAATAGGGTTCCGTTTTTTACCCTTAGGTCACGGAACCCTAAAAATGGCCTATAACTTTCAAATAATTTCCAAATTTTTCTAGGTCAGACTTTACGGATGTTTTAAATGACGAAATAGAGAATTCTCAACCGTTGTCATTACCTTCTTCAGATGACGTATCTTCTTCACGAGGTCCTATTGGTATTGATCTTGATAAAGTTCCTCGACCACCCAAACGTTTTGGTCAAAGAGGAGACTTCCGCAGCATAGACGAAATAGGTAACTATTACAGCAACAGCAGAAAGACACATACTTATAACTCTTTCTCAACTAACATAAACCCACGTGTTAATTAGCTGCTTACTTTTTAATTTTTTTCCTTTTATTGAAAACTAGCTTTCCGCCGTTGCTTCGCCAGCGTGAATTATCAAAGCACAGAGTTTTTCCTATACTTATTCAGTAAAAACATACCCTCTTTTTATATAGTCGGGTAAAAGGTAGCCTTTGTTTTATTCTAATCTATCTTACTATAAGGATTCATCCAAAACCGTTCAGTAGTTTTTTTTTGTGAAAGAGCCTATCTGTTTGTACCCGCTAATCTCTGAAACGGCTGGACCGATTTTGACTGGACTTTCACAGGCAGACAGCTGATGTAGTAAGAAACGGCTTAAGCTATTTTTATTTTAGAAATGTTTACAATAAATTAATTAAATAAAAAGCAGACGAAGCCGCGGACACAGCTAGTTTTATAATATTTTTTTTTATTCTTAGATGGAAAATATAGAGATGTTTTCTCTTACAAGTATTTCAATTTGGTGCAATCAAGAGTTATTGATGATGCATTATATACAGGTACGATATTATTCTGTGTTAATTTATTTTTTTTTACTTTAATTTATAAGCTAACAATTATAAAAACCCGGCCAAGTGCGTGTTGAAATCGCGCACGAAGAGCTCCGTACTTTTCTGTAAAAATGCCAATAATTACGGGAATCCACTTTATATGTTAATTTTATATTGAACTTTTAAATATTTGTTGTTATATTGGCAAAATAAACAAATAATTTGGAAAATTTCAACTTTTTAGCTGTCACGGTTCTTGAGATATAGCTTGGACAGACAGTCAGTCAGTCATGGGACCTGACATATACGGCTAATCGTGGTTGCATAAGTAACTCTGCCTATTCCTTTGGGATTATGGGCGTGAGGATATTTAACTTAATTTAGATTTTGTAAATTTGCAGACAAATCTATGGTTGTATGTGCTCCTACAGGCTCGGGAAAAACCGTTATATTTGAAATGACCATAGTTCAGCTGCTCATGGAAATAGAAGACAAGAATTCTACTGATGACTTTAAAATCATATACAGTATGTATTTATTATGTTATTTTTTTACATAATTGTGATGAATAATTTTTGTTGCATATTATATAATAATCTACTGGCATTATATGGGATCATTAAAATATGTTTAAGTTAATATTTTGATATGTAGGACTTTTAATTTATAATCTCAAACGAAAACAAAAAAAACATCAGGGCTTTAGTGGCCTTCTGGTACGCGTTTTGGACTTCCATTTCGGTAGTACTGGTTCAAACCCCGCCTTGTTCCAATGTCTTTTTCTAACATTACGTCATTTTTTGAGTGCTCTTACCGTGAAGGAAAAACTAGTGAGGAAATCTGGGATTTGTGCTAGATATGACGACGGACGGCAAGACGACGGACCTGATATCATCATGGAAACTAATATCCTCGGCTGTCAAGAATGCATGTTTACCTCTGCCTACTCTTTCGGGAATATGGGCGTGAAGATGAAAAACATTCAAAAAGAAGAGAAAGGGCATTGATAGTTAATACGAACATTGTTCCATTCTAATTCCCTTGTTACTCCTGACCAACACCTTACTCTGTATTGCATCTCATGTTTTTTTGATTTTACAATTCCAATGATATTGTAGAAGGTTTTTATGAAATGAAAACACGATCAATGGCCATTTTCCATAACCTATCAACGATAAGAGATAAGATTATTAATAATAATATCGTAGCAACAAAGCTTTAGTAAGCCTATCTCTAACTGTAGATAGGTTATTGAAAACGACTATAAAATAAAATTTTCTGAAAATAAAACCTAGCTAGATCGATTTATCGCCCCCGAAACCCCTGAGTACAAAATTTGAAGCAAATCGTTGAAGCGGATTTCGAGATCGTTGATATATACATTTGTAGAAATATTGCTCGTTTAAAGGTATTAGATATCTATCAGGCAGCTCGTAAGAGGCGAGCATAGGTTAACCTTGTCACTTCCAAAATGACCACTGGTGGTAGAGTGTTGTGCAGCAACTCACTCTGGTAGGGATCCACTGCCTTATTTATTCCTGCCGCCATAATGACATTCTGATTCGGAGGGTAGAGTAGACTTGCACATAAGGTCCAACAGCAGACCACAGGGCAGCGACGCACCTACAACATCTATGGTGTCTATAGGCCACGGTTGTCTTTTACCATCAGGAGACCCGTGTGCCTGTTCGTTTTCTTATACTGTAAAATAAAGTTCACGAGATACAGCCGCGTGACAGACAGATAAAAAAAAATTAAAATGTCTTTTATTGCCCGATCTTTAGGTAGGTTTATTTTTCTAAATATCTTCATTATACATAATTATATGTATAGATTTCCAATATCCGTTTGGAATCTTCCAAGTAAACGCTTAACAAACATTCGAGTTGAACCTTTTGAAGCCGTTAAAAATGACGAAGCCGCGGGAACGTTTCCCAAGATATAACCTTGACACGACGCTCCGACACCGCATTAATTTTCCCCCTACTTTTATGTAACGTCTGAGACAATTTAAATATATGTAACATCGCCGCTACCTTCTAAAATATTCACCTTTATATACTGCAATATCTTTTCGCGACACGAAGAGAATTACGCGGTAAAAGTAATATTTAGTAAGTAATCATGTACGAAATATGCGCCTAAGCAGTAGTATAAGAGCCTCTCTCACTAAATCTAAGTAAAGTATCAATTAACTACTCATTGATTAGTACTACTCGACTGATAAATCTATCAAGTAAATTAGTTCCATTTTACGTTATTCGAACTTTGTGAAATTGCTTTTTACATGAGTTTACTGAGCGATTAGCTTTCTTTTAACTTTACTCAGACATGGTGAAATAGGCCCTAAGTTCAAACTCACTACGTACCAATGAGTTTTTCTAGCCTAAGTAGGCACAGTATCTGAGTGCTCTTATGATGAAAGAAAAATTCGCGAGGAAACCCGGATCCGGTACATATGAATTCGACCTAATCGACGATAGGGTCTGGTTTCTATTATTGTTTGAAGAGTTTAGATCCCCTAGACTAGGTAGCCAACCCCGATATCATCCATACAAATAAATAAAATTGGAGTGTCTGTATATAATATATGTTCCCTAATAAATTAGTGAAAGAGTGCAAGTGTTTAAAATTCAATCATATAAGCAGTTATTTTAATATTTATATTATATACAGACACTCTTTCACTAATTTATTAGGGAACATATATTATATAATCACATATTATACAATAAACTTGAATATTTGCCGTTTTTATAGACTGACTGTGTACGGAACCCTTCGTGCACGAGTCCGACTCGAACTTGACGGATTTTTTAAAGTGACATTCGCATTTCTATTATAAAGGAAGTCTTTTCCAGGTAGAGAACAGAGATCGCAGTAAGGGCTATGAAATTTTAATACCTTTGTTACGCCTCCGACCCTACGTTAATATTAATTGATATGGTTACATTTGTTGGGTTTTGTCAAGATACTATTGTTCTTTAAGATTATTTAAGACTGTGAAACGATGAACAAATATATAAATTAACTAGCTGCGCCCGCGCCATCGTCTGTGTTTTTAATTTAGGTTTAGTATTTTATATAATTCTAAAATAAAAGTAGTCTAAGCTGTTCCTTGTTACTTCAGCTGTCTGTCAGTGAAGTTATCGTCAAAATTTTACAAGGTACATATACTAAAATGTTTGTCTGTCTGTCTGTATCACGGCTGCCATTCACGCAAAAACTACTGAACCGATAGTGACAAAATTTAGCTAGCAGGTAGTCTATGTTCCGAGGTAATTCCTGAACGTGCAGTTCGATTTCATATACTTATTGTTTTTTTATATCTATAGTAATAAATAGTTGACAGATTTCCAAGTTGTAAGTTTTGTCATGCAAGTATCTAAACCTAGGTATATATAATGTTTTATTTATTATTTTTTGGTTGCATATAACATTTAGAGACTGTTTATTAACAGAGGCAGTATTCCCAAACAGACACGACTTAGGAACCTTCAAGAAAAGAGCGTATTCATTCCTAAAAAGTCGGCAACGTATCTGTGATACTTCTAGTTCTAAATACCCCCAATTTAAAACTGTCCTAAGGAAATTCAACTGGTGTGAGTTCTCTCCATCTAAACTCGAATAATTAACAGTAATGTATGTTTTAAGTGTTTTATAGTTTTTGTGTGAAAAACATAGCACTTCCCCCT
>DVZL01003273.1:0-14195 GCA_018236625.1 Lasaia peninsularis
AGCACAGTGGAGGCAGACTCCGCAGGGGTTTTAGTGGGTAGGGCAGCATTGTATCGTAGGCTGCGAGCCCCACACTCAAGCCGCCGGTGGTGGCCCGGTCAGTGCGTAAAAAGCATTTCCCCTGCGAGAACAAAAAAAAAAAAACCTGATATGAACCATGTAAAATTCTATTGAAAAAACAATTTAATCCCGTCAAAGCTCAAACTTACATTGGAATTGAAATTATAATTAAATTAAGTTACACTTATAAATAACATGTAAAAAACACATGTTATTTTTTAAATTTAAAACAGCCGTTTTTTTCTTGCTTACCAATATCATAATAAATTCCAGCTATTCCTAATTTACAGTTTAAAGATTGCTTAAATAAAAAAATATTGCCATAAAACTTCGTAAACATAAGTAAAGACATATAAATATTAATATGACAGGCCTAAGCACCATCATAAAACATTTGTGAATAACCTTGAAATGTTTCTAAGATATTATGACACTTTCTGATCATCACTTATCTTGGTTACAAATAAGTGAATGATTAAACCGCCTAACTGATCAAAGGGTTAGCTTTACCGCCTTTCGCCACCGACTAGCCATGAGGCTCGGGTTCGAATACCGACTCTTATTGTAGAATAGACCATCTGCTTCCCTACCAGGCAGCTCTTAAGCTCGTAAGAGACGAGCATAGGTTTACTGGGTCACTTCCAACATGACCACTCTTGGTAGAGTGCTGTGCAACAACTCCCTCAGGTGGGGATCCACCACTCTACCTATTCCTGCCGCCGTAACGATATCGTCGTGTTCCACAGACAGTCACATACTTACATCTATGGTCTTGGTCGTCTCTTACCATCATATCAGGTGACCCGTGTGCTTGTTCACTGTCTTATCTATAAAAACATCGCTTATAAACACCAAGAATGTTAACGGTGCTTATAGCCGGGAACTTATTTGGTGTGCGTTATTTAGGCTACTGTAGTACAATGGCAAGCACTGGCGTTGTAGCAGGTATTAATATGTCTATTCATTTTTATGTATTTTCAGGAGAATAAGGCGGTAGATCTACATATCCAAGCAAGCAACTCTCTCTCCCACTCTTACGCAGCACTCTATCCTAAACATAGATGTTTGGCCAAACTACACTTATTCACATAACCCTAAAGTTTATAATTTTATTAGCAAAGTCGCGATTCTCACAAAGTTTTACTTTGGGGTTAGATTTTTTGGAATTTGTCCACGTATATCTCTTTTTATTCTACACTTGGCTAAAGGGCTTGGAAAATTTAGTTTTTATTCATTCATTCATTCATGCATAAATATAAATATTATTATTGTGATAAATGAATAGTTGATTGTTTTTAAATTGCTACATAATAGCTTTTATTATTCAACCATTATAAATCATATCTTTTTGTTCAACCTATATGTCAATCAATCTGTACAAATAAATAAAATCGAACTGTCTGTTTGTAATTTAAAAACAAACGGTTTTAACTAAATAAATATGTAAAATATTTGTCTGTCTCTCTGTTTGTCCCGGATAATCTCTTGAACGGCTAGACCGATTTTAACAGGACTCACATGTACTTAGCTGATAGAATAAGGAGTAACTAAAACTTCATTTGAGAACTGTATAAAATAAAACGATTAAATAAAAACACGAATGAAGCCGCGGACACAGCCAGTATAATTATAAAACTGTATATTTAAGATACTTTATATTGTCACTCACCAAAAATAGTAAAAAATTGCCAAGGTAACAAAACTTGAAAGGTTACCTTTCAACTTTTTAAGACAAGCTTGAGTTATGAAATAATGAAGTAAGAACATTTTTAAAATTTATTAAATTAAAACATCGAAACTTGTTTTAAGGTTAGCAACGTTGTCAATTTTTAACAAATGAGGTGGAATTGCATTTTAATTTAAAAAAATATTGTACCCAATTAAAATTTTGTATATTATAGTTTTAGTATAATAAGGCTCAAATTTTGAATGGTGAAATTATGTACTAATAAGTACGTAATATACTCGAAGAAGTTTTTATTTATCACTATCGTAAAGGGGTTAGAGCACACGCTTAACACTACCAAACAACCGCGTGGCTTGGGTTCGATTCCAGATGGGGGCACAAAATGAAATTAAATGTATATATTTTCAGGTCTGGGTTTTCATTAAATTTATTTTGGTATTTGAGTATTTATGTTTATTAATAACTTTGCTAACTTCCATAACACATTACTCGGTTACTTTGGGGTAAAATTAATATGTGAAATTTATCCAGAGATATTTATTTGTTAAAAGTATTTTTAATGAGATATTTATTACTAATAATTTTCGAGATGTTTTAAGTTAAATATCCTACTTGAAACTGGCTCTTATCATAAATTTTCTCTTCCGTCTTCGGATTGGACCCAGATTTTAAATATTAAACTTTACAAAGGCACCTACGAAACTTAAATAAAAGTTATGTATTTTTGTGAATTGAAAATTCGATTGAGTTGATTATTAATAAACTTGAAGACAAAATTTTCAAGTCACAAAAAAGTTATATATTTTTGTGAATTGAAAAGAACTTACTAGTTATTTATTATTAAGCCTGAAAATCTAAATGGGTTTTAATCATTAACTAACTTGGAAATCATTACTAAGATTAATATAGAATACTAGCTGTCGAACTTCATATTGCCCGCATTTAGGGATATGAAAAATAGATGTTGACCGATTCTAAGACCTACCCAATACGCACACAAAAAGACTTAAGAACAAAACGGAACCCGAAATTCTATATCTATCTCCTGGTTCCAAACTACCGCCCCCTTCAGCCGTTCCTGAGTTATTTAAATAGTGTAACTAACTCAACTTTCTTTTATATATATGTATAGATAACATTATTATATAACAATGTATTATATTTCTAAATAATAATATATGTATGTATATTGTTTTCGGTGGTGACATCGGCATCTACAGGTGGCCACTTGGTACCGGGTACGTTTTATATTAACTAAAATATTTGTTTAAAAAAATTGTATATTATTGCATGAATCATCCTATGATTCAATTCCTATGAACGATTGAATGTCATATATTAGCATGGTGCTGATAACACTGCATGATTTAACACCTCCACAAAAGAGGTATTAGATAAGTTACACTTTGGATTGCTCGTACTTGCAGAAACTGCAGTTTATATTATGTTTTATACTAGATTTCCGCCCGCGGCTTGGCCCGCATGAAATTAAAGCGCAGAATTATTTCCGAGTTATAATATTTATTGCCTTAAAACATACCCTTTTTCTAGTCGGTTAAAACGTAGCCTATGTGTTATTTTAATGTATATATTATTGAAAAAATCGTTAAAATCTATGATGTATAATTATAGAATTATTTGCCGACTTACATCTTACATTAGTTAGCTTTCATCATAAATAGTAAGTACATCTTCTCCTTCGGAGATGTGGGTATAATGATATTTATTTTACTAGTCTTTAGTCAAACTATCGTTCAATCTATTTAATAAATGTTAATAATTAAAAACTTTTGTTGTTTGTACATCTGATAAATGTTAATTTGATGTAGGTAAAATTTGCAGTTTATCATTAAATTATTAAAAAAATATATTTTAATATTTGGCATGTACGTAAGCAATGTTAAAATAGTCGTAAAAAGTCACGTCAGGGTCTTAGGCAAAGCGATGGCATCCTTTCCTAATCTTATCGAGTGAGATTTGGTGGCCATCGAGAAGATACACAATTCATTAACACAGTTAACTTTAATACACTTTAACTGTACAAAATTATACAAAAAAAACTCTAAAATCGACTTCTTTTTTTGGAAGAAATTGTGTCCCTTTTTTCCCGCAAAAACCTAAAACACATATAATATGATTAGTAACAATAAAATAACTCTTTCTTCTTCTTACTGAGAGAGTAAAATTTATTATTAATAGATTGGACACAATGGATTTAGACAAAAATTAATGCTGTTTTCAAGAAAAATACTAGTCAGTAATAAAAATACTAGAAGGACACTAATTCGATCGTCTTGTTTAAAAAAAAAACTAATTTTTACATAGATTATAAAACAAAGCCGCTTCCTGCTGTCTGTCCCTATGTATGCTTAGAACTTTAACTACGCAACTGATTTTGATACGGTTTTTTTAATAGACAGAATGATTCAAGAGTAAGGTTTATATGTATATATTAGGCAATGCCTCCGTGCGAAGCCGGGACGGGTCGCTAGTTATTAAATATAACTATTCAAACAGTTGTAACGGTCAAACATAAAAACTATTTTTGATAAGATTATCGATTTGGTCACCGGAAAGAGAAACCGGACTTTATCTATCATTTATATTATTTAAAGTTTGTCCATCTATACTTCTTTTTATTATTTTTCCGTACCTACCCAAAGTATAAAAAACGGGACCCCATTACTATGACTCTGATGGCTGTATCTCGTTAATGGTAGTCAAATACTTGAAATTTATAAAAAATATAGAATAAAGTAAATACTTTAAGATGCTCCCATAAAAAATCAACCTACCTGACCAATAGAAGTCGCCATCCATATTTAGATCGTAGTAAAGGCAAAGAGTAGTGCCTCCATATATTTTCAGAAAATTCAGATCAAATAAAATTATGATTTACCTTCTTTATAATCAATAGATAGAACCCTTCGTAAGCGAGTCCCACTCGCACTTGGCCGGTTTTTTTTTACAGTAAAAACACAGCGAATTACAAAATAACAAAATTACATCTATAAAAATGAATCGCATTATGCAGTACCTATTCAAAATAAATGTAAGTTTACACAATAATAAACTGCAGTTTTTGTACCAATACTTCAAGATGCATTGCAAAAAGCAACGCAATATAACCAGTTGGATGTTTGTCGTACTTTATCTTAAATCGTTTTCTATGTATGGACTATGAAACATTGCTTTTTATTGCCCAACATTTATGACCAAACCGTTTCCATATTTATCACCGAACACTGCTGGTAATTCTGCTGCACGCTAACTAAATTAAACTTAAGAATATGCTATCCGTTTTCAATGAAATAAAGAACGAATGAGATAGAACATTTCAGTCACGTTTTTAAATACAATATTTCGAGATATAGACTAAAGGACTAAAAGTCTTATATCTCTTACATTTACCTGCGTTGAAAGAAGATAACTTAAAATAAGTTAATTGAGCGGTAGCAGAATTACCTGCATTCTAAAGTTATTATGTAAATGTCAAAATACATTCTTAAGATTTATGAAAAAATAATAGACAATTGACAGCATTATCACTATCAAAATAAAATAATTAATTTTTTTTTATTTTCATTCTATGTAAAATTTAATGAAGATGATTTAAATCCGGGTTTAATGCAACTTGAGCAATGACGAAGGAGTAAGCTATTTCATATATTCGTGACGATAAATTTTAAATGAAAACGAAGGGCAATATACGTACATGTTCCAAATATTAATAATTTTATTAAATTACATTTAATCAATTTAAATTTCACTTTTCAAATAAAAAATCATTTGAATATTTTTTTCAATTTTTATCGTTTAACTTTTATTTAAACTCTTTATTCAATTATAAACTGTTGTCCGAAATTAAGTTTAATTAATATTTAACATAATTAATTAAAAGATCACTCTTTGTTAATAATTGAAATAATTAACGTGCTTGATGTTTTACATGTATAGACATACAAAAAATATTGAGGTCATCTATGGCCACGACGAGTGGAACCCGTTCGTAACATCAGGTTTTCAAGTAGGTAAGTTTTCTATTATAATTGAATAAGTACCATCACGCCAGTTATTTGTAAAAAAAATTAGGCAGAGATACATATACACCCACGATTAACTGATGATACTGGGCCCCATGATGTGACAGGTGATAAGTCCGTCGACATGTCGGGCGCAAATTCAATCTCGGGCATTATTAGGTTTTCAGATAAACTGAAAAAAAACCCTACAAAGAATCGAACCCGCGACCTCGTGCTTCTAAGTCGGTCATGCTACACTCGATCATAGTGGCCACAAAGACCAATTAGTGGTTCAGTAGTAAGCAAATTATATGTTTGTGTTATGGCTGTTAGTCAACGATACTAATACGTAGAAATGCTTAGATACCAGAATAAATTTAATAAACACCCAGTATGCGAACCCCTCGACCAACAAGATGGTCAAATGGCTAAGAAGCCTTAAAGAATAACATCACTTTACTATAATTTACTTTATGTTTACAATAGATATTTTGCTAGCGCATTTGCTCTAAGCCCCAAACACAGGCAGTTATAAAATTTCCTATTCATTCATAGATTCAAAAAAAAGCAGTGTCACCTGAAAAAATAACGGAAAAGCTCGCAACGTAAACAAAAGCATTGTATGCGCCATGCGTGCCTATTTCCAATGACCTATAAATGAGAATAGCTTTTATCTTCCCATAGCACTTCAACCCTCGTTTCACCGGAGGTTCGAGTAGACATCCTCACATGGCTTAACAAAGAATACTTTCGAAGCAATTTTAATACAATCATAAATTAAAAGAATACTCATATCGATTTTAACACAAACATAATTCATAAGAATACATATATTTAAACGATCTAAATATGTTCTTAAAAATTTTTATATTTAAATTTAACAAAAAATAAGTACTAAATAAAAAGAGAATTTACATAAAATGCTTTCATATTATCTAGTTGAACACAAGCATTATTACGAGTAATTAGAATATATTTAAACAGTATAATAAAAAATAAATAAGAAGAGGTTTAACAAAGAATACTTTGAAGCAATTTATTCAAGACCATAGATTCAAAGAATATTTTATAATAAATTATTTATAACTTAATTCAATTAGTGCGTCTAAAGTCTAAACGAAACCAAAATATAATGAGGCTTAACAAAAATACTTTTAAAGCAAATTAACACAATCGTAAATCAAAAGAATGCTTTTTTAATTATTCTAATACAAACATGAATAAACACAATTCATTCAAGCAGTTTGACTAAAACTTGAATAAAAAGGGATTATAAATATAAACCTAGAGGAAATACAAGTTTAGATTAAAGAATAATTTAAGGCAGTTCACAAAAACTTGAAGAATACTTATAAATGAAAGAATACTTTAGAGCATTTTCAAAACAAACCTGCAGCTGCGGTTAAAGTGAATCGATAACCAGTTAAAGGAAATGTTTTTTTTATTACACAGCATTGTTACCAGAAAAAAATTGGCATTGTTTTTTTGGTACTAGCGACCCGCCCCGGCTTCGCACGGGTGGTATTTGACGATAACATAGGCTGATAATTTTAATTACTTTTATTCTATGGAAAAGTGGTTATAATGGCTAAAATATAAATGTTTGGTTTATACTATCGCGGACTTTTTTGCAGGCATTATTGAGTTCTACAACTTTTCTATAGAAGTCAACCATATATCTCTAACCACTTAGGCAGCGTTCGCGAGAACCGTTAACGTACGGCAGTTTTTTCGTCGACTTACTCCACAATTTTCACTATCACGAAAAATTCTATCTATTTTCCGGGATAAAATTTACCTATACGGCCTATACGGATTCGAAAGAATCTCTCTAAGTAATGGTAAAAGAAGTTTGGAAATCGATCCTGTAGTTTTTGAGCCTATTCAATACAAACATACAAAAATACAAAAATTCAAAAATACAAAAATACAAAGGTTTCCTCTTTATAATATTAGTATAGATATGTCAAAGTCGTATTTTGAAAATTCTTATGAGAAGTTCATTAGACATTTTTTTATGAAATAAGACAACGAACAGGCACACGGCTCTGCTGGTGGTAGGAGAAAACCATGGCCTATAGAAACAATAGATGTTGTGAGTGCGTCGATGTTCTGTGGTCGGGCTGTTAAATGCAAATCTATCGCTACCCTACCCTGTAAACCTTAAGAGATAATTATGGCCGCAAGGAAAAGTGGTTGATCCGTAGATAAGTTGCTGTACATAGCTCTACCAACAGTGGTCTTGTTGGTAGTCACCCAGTTAACCTATTCTCGTCTCTTAGGAACTGCCTGGTAGATAGAAAGGTTTATTCTCCACAGTAAATCCAAACGGGAAAAATTGGCATTTCACTTCATTTATTTTGATGAAGTAGTTTAGATTTTAGGTTAGCTTAATAGTTAATTTCATGTATACTTTTAGTCTACAAGTTCGTATTTAAAGTGATTATTGTCGTCTAGCAATAAAAGTGTCATTATTATTATAATATAGATCCACTGTTTTCCTTGAAGCACAAATAAACACACTCACATTTTGAGCCAATCACAATTAAATTTGGCAAGCAGTTCATTAATGACATTAAACCGTATATCAATATTATAAAAGAAGTTACATAAATTATATTGATAAGCGGACGAAACTACTGCCAATATTTAGTAATATGTATTTGTATTACACAGGAAAAACTGCTCAGTTGAAGATGAAGACATCAACAATACTCCATGTCCGCCGAGCAAGTATCGAAGTGCGAGTGGAGAGTGCAACAATGTCAGACACAGGCCCTGGGGCAGGCGGGGTGATATATTCTTAAGACTGCTGCAACCGAGATATGCTGATGGTGAGTTCGTTATTTAATTCTGCTGCAATCGAGATATTTTAATGAATACAACGTTATCTTAAAACTGCTGTGACCGAGATATACTGAGGAAATGAAACTTTTTTTTCACTTAATCACCGATAGTTGTCGAGGCTCAAGTTCGATTCCCATCAAGAATAGACATATGTTTACGTACTGTATATAGGCGTTCGTTACTCAAGCATCTTTGAACTTGAGTTCTCCTTTAATTTATGATGTGCTCTTAAGTGGTTGACGTATTGAGCTCTTTTTTAAACCACCATTAGAACAATTTCTATTAAATAAAAAGACCCTTTTTAAATCGGCTATCACTTAAAAAGTCGCTAATTAAAAACGTAACAATACCTTCAAATAGCACCTAAACACGCTACGTAATTGTTATACAAACGCTATTATCATTACAATTTGTATTACTAATCAATCAGACATTATTATAATGTTATTCATGCAAAAAAGCATCGTATGAGACGTGAAGCTAAAGGTACGATCTGGATATTACGCTCGTAGGTACTAAAGACCTATTCCCAATACATTACTATATATGTGATAATTATTTTACTACTACTACTCTCTTGACAAAACCCGGAAATACAGAAATCTATGATGATCACACCAACGCCGGGAATCGAACGCGAGCCTCTCAGATAGTCGATGGCTTTATTACAATAACCCTTCCACGACCATGGTAACTAATTGTTATTGTGATTTTGTAAATAAGAAAATAGTAATAGAGTTTGTCCAATACATATATCTACTCGTATCATACTAATAATTAAAACCAGGAAGTACTGTTATAATCAAGAACGGCTGAACCGATTTAGATAAAATTTGTTAGGGTTGTTGCTTTAGAAAAAGGAGATTACTTTTAATTTAGTTCCTATTCATTTTCATGAAATTTTCTCTGCATATCCGATAGGTCTGTGAGTAGTCCTAAGTTCGGGCGCAACGAAGTTCGCCGGAACAGCTAGTATTAGAATAAAATAAAATAATTTGTCGTGCATATATACAGAGAAAATAACAAAATAATTTATTTACAAATTGTATAAAAAAACTAAATAATTATACACGAAGGCGGCCTTATCAGCAATCAGACATTCAATATCTTGAAATTATAATGTGTATCTTTTGACCGATCACCTGTGATTAACTAAACGTTTTTAGCTCCATTAGAGATATAAATCTGTCTCGCGCCGAAGCAGCTGCTTAGTACAGTCGCAATGAGAAATAGCTATCGTTAAAATATTATTTTCAAATATGTTTATGTCATAATAAAAAATTATGATACATATCTAAAAATATTTACACTCCCAATACACCGAGGCATGGTACCTATTTTTTGCGAAAAATACAAAGTATTGATATTGCGACACGCTTTTTATTTTAAGGTTATGATATATTTCCCCGTAGTAGGTATCATTACCTATAAAACGGCAAAAAAATGACGTTTGTTGTATGGGAACGCCCTTTATATATTTGTTTTATTCTGTTTTTAGAATTTGTGTTATAGCGGAAACAGAAATACATCTAATGTGAAAATTTTTACTGTCTAACTGTCGCGGTTTATGAGAAACAGCTTAGTGACGAACAGACAGACAGACAACGGACACCTGAGTCTTAGTAATAGGGTTCCGTTTTTATACCTTTGAATACGGAACCCTAAAGAACGAAAAAGATAGATCAATTTAGTTATGTAAAATTAGAGCACAGAAACGTATACGGCTTTTAATTGAAATATTTGGAGGTACATATAGACTAAAATGTAGAAATGCCACGTGCAAACTAATGTGACTGGACTAAAAGTCTTTTATATCTTTTTTCTTTCCTTGCGTTGAAAGAAGACAGCGGTAACTTAAAATAAGTTTCGTTAGCAGCAGTAGAATTACTAAAACTCTTAATCATATTTCTCAATAACTGTATCAAATTAATAATCACTACGCTCTACTGAATCTTGAAATAAGAAGAGGAACCGCTTACTTGAAATATTACTCAAATGTTCTACACAGACGGGTGGTTAACCTTTTGTTACGTACAAGACTCGATCTTTATTTTTTCTTTTTACTTCCCCGTGCGATACAAAATTTCAAAAAGTATATAAGCTCATTCTAAATCGTTTATTTTTGGCGGAATCAAGATTTGTTTGGCATTTAAATTTTTAGAAATCATTTTAAATTTAATATCGAGTCATAAAGAATATAAATTAACTAAGTGACCATCTCGTTGGTCGAGTAGCTAGCGTACACGTAACCGCATCGTCTAACCGCGAGACTCGGTTTCGATTCCCGACGGGGACCGATATTTGTAAATAAATAAATATAAATATTACTGGACAAATCACACAAATTGATATAACCCCAAAGTAAGCAAATTAAATGCTTGTGTTATGGGTGTTCGACAACGATACCAATACATAGAAATACTTAAATATATACAAGAATAAATTTAATAAACATCCAGACCCGGAAATATCTATGTTCATCACACAAATGTCTATCCCCGTCGGGAATCGAAGCCGAGCCTCGCGGTTAGTCGATGCGGTCAGGCGTGTACGCTAGTCACTCGACCAACAAGGCGGTCAATTTGTGTTATAAACATAGATGTTTGTATTTCCCAGTCTGGGTGTTTATTAAATTTATTCCGGTATTTATATAAGTATTTCTATGTATTAGTATCGTTGACTAACACTCATAACACAAGCATTTAATTTGCTTACTTTGGGGTTAGATCAATTTGTGTAAAATAAAATAAAAAATATGTATTGTGACGCTCATATCCCCAAAAGGGTAGGCAGAGGTACGTATGCACCCACGATTAGCTGACGATATTAGGCGCTGTGACAGGTGGCAAGTCCGTCACCATAACGGGCGCAAATCCTGGGTTTCTTTACGATGTTTTCCTTAACCGTAAAAGCACTTATAAAATGTACTAAAGTCAGAAAATCTCATTAGTACATGGTGAGTTCGAACCTGGACTAACCAAATGGAAGTCCAAAGCGCATACCACAGGTCACCGTTTATTTACAAATTATATTAAGATTCGTAATATGATCGACATCTTCAATTATCTATTTTTTAAAGGACTAAAATTTCTAGCTTTGTTGAACCTGGATTACGTACATATCTAGGGTTGTCAATTTTATGATCGATTCTTTGTATCTCGTCGTTTAAGAACACGTTATTTGAGTAAAAAGTATTTTTTATTACTCTAATTCATAATATCATCATTTACATAAAATGTCGTCTACTAAATCTTTTCATTGTAACGATTTAAAAATTGTTGACGCAAATATACTAATATTGATACACGGAAATGTATGATGTAACTGAATCAAAAATACATTAATTTATAATATTATTTCCTGTTTTTTTTTTTGTATTTCACAGTACTGGCCCATCTTTAAAGTTTTTTATCTGATACTAATGTATTATTGTTTATAACTTTAATATACGACGTAAATTGACAAAACGTGACATTATTACTCGGAAAAACTAGGTCTGTTAATAACAAAATATATTACATACAATAACTTTTTATCCTGGTTTTTAATATCGAAAGATTTATGTTATAACTTATAAGTGTTTTATGTGTATAGTATCTTAAATATCAGTCAGTTGTTTTCAATAAATATTAATATTTACAATTACTAAGGATTAAAAATAGTGCTTTTTTGAGAAACAATATTTATTTGTCACTCTTATATAGTTACGATTAAATCACGTATAAATAAAAGAATAATATTTTTACGGAGTTGACAACCCTATAATTCTGCATGAGTAAAATGTAAATACTTTCAAATAGGCTCTAATGCCTTAACGCCATACTTAATAAGTATGCCAATGTACGCGAGGTCTATACATGAATGTTTGTAGGTGAAACAATGACATAACTTTAAGCATTACGTAAGATAACTGGTACTCCTATAGCGGTTAAACCCAAAATACTTGATGGTATTACCTTCGATGAATGTTGGTTTTTCCGGTAACACCCACCACTATACATTTCTTAGGTTTTGGTGACTAAATAATCTTTAAAATATTATAAATTTTCCTGGAATAAACATTTGTTTTATTTAGAATAACTTAAGTGATGCTGTAAAACGCGAAACCGGTCGGAGATTTTTTTATACGTACACACATCTAAAAGTTTACATGTGTTTTTTCGATAAAAACCAACGATAAAGATATAAAAACATGCAAAGTGCGAGTCGGACTCGAGCACGAAGGGTTCCGTAACATTACCTATAAAAATAGCACAAAAAATATTGTTTGCCGTAAGGTTTGTTGTATTTGTTGTTGTAGCGGCAACAGATATACATGATCTTTGAAAATATCAACTTTTTAGCTATCACGATTTATGAGATGCAGCCTGGTGACAGGCTGACAGACAGACGTTCAGCGAAGTCTTAGTAATAGGGTTCTGTATGTTTCCTTTGGTTACAGAGCTCTAAAAAGTTATTATATTTAAATAAATCATATGTTATTAAAGATACTGTCACCAACTATAAAATTCATCAAAATTATGAATGATCATTCAAAACAAACACAATGAGTAATTATAATAAGCCTATAATCATCGGTATTTAGCTTGTGATGACTAAAAGGTCAAGCAAATAGTTTATTTTCATAACTCTGCCGTGATTATTATCTGTTATTATATGTTTAATGAGTTAGCATCTACGAATGATGAAATATTTAATGAGAATCTTTCCGACTGTTATGGCAATAGTATCAATGCTAAAGTTAATTATATCCATACATATCTATAAATAAAATTTGAGTGTATGTGTGTAATATTAAAATAACCGCTTTTCACTAAATGCATAAATGTACCTATGTTTACAACGTACATATAACAAAATAGTATTTTTAGAGTTTTTATCTGTGTGCCCGCTAATCTCTGAAACGGTTGGCCCTATTTTGACGGGAAATTCTAAAATAAAAGTAGCCTAAGCTATTTTTTATTACATCAGCTGTCTCCTAGTGAAAGTCTCGTCAAAATAGGTCCAGCCGTTTCAGGGATTAGCAGATACAGACAGCAAAAAGAAAATCAAAGCTTCAAAAAAAATAGTTTGGTATATTTAGTAGGTACGTTGTAAACATTCATATGCATTTAGTAAAAAGCGGTTATTTAATATGACATACAGACACTCCAATTTTATCTATATGTATAGATTAGGTGCTAACCACGACTTAGTTTTCCAAAAATAACACAAGTACAAGATAAAATCTGAGACTACTGACCATCAATGAGTGTGTATATGAAGCCATTTATCAAACATCAAAATCGGTTTATTCGTTTGAATGTAATTTGAAAATGAACAATCACTTGTCAGATCATCTTACAAACAATTGAAAAAGAAAATTTAAAATTTTGAAAAATCCCATGATGGTTAAAATGTAATTGAAAAAGGATAAAATATTTAACTATACTCAGTTGTAGTCATATGAGACTCCGCTAGAGTATATTTGCAGATATACGATTATCCTTCCCCACTTTTACCCCCACAACTTTTAAACGACTCAATTGATTTTCATCATATTTATCTAAGAACACTTGCAAATAAGTCACCTTTAATAC
>DVZL01003274.1:0-14195 GCA_018236625.1 Lasaia peninsularis
GAATTATGTTTATTAATGTTTTTACTTTGATTTTTACACCAAATCACAGCACAATGAGGCATTTCTATCGCTTTTTTATCAATGTTCACACCACAATAGTCAATAGAAATGGCGTCTGTCAAAGCGCTTATTATGCGCTAAACGCAATTGCGTTGGTACGGCTATTATTATTACTGCCGCCTCTAGTAGAGGCCGCGAGGTGGTGATTCTGTTGCTCTGTGGGCACGACACACCATAGACGTCGAGATACACACACTCAAAGAAACACACAGACCCAACCATAGACATGATATATTTTATAGCGAACGGACCAACACGAGGAGTATTTTATGAATGTTCTATGCATTTTCATCGCTCCGTGTGTCACAGTTTTATTTTTGATTAAATGCGTGTCAGCTAAAAACAGCACAGAAACAAATCTGTTGCGGCGTCGCGTCAGTAACGTTACGGCTTATTTTGTCATCGTCTTACATTTTTATGATCTTTTTTCTGGATTTATAGAGGTTTTGACTTTAATAAATCATGAACAATATTATTATCATCTTATTAATGTTATAAATACGAAAGTTTGTGAGTGTTGATGTATGGATGTTTGTTACTCTTTCACGAAGAAACTACAGGACGGATTTGAATCAAACCTTACAACATTATAGCTTATATATGAAAATCAATTAAACAAAAACACACATATAATGAAATGGACGTAGCTAACCAGAAAGAACCCAAAAATTTTTTTGCACTCCATTTTTTCATTGTTTAAAAAAATATTATAAAAATTTAATGTATGACCATATATTTTCAAGTTACACAGATTTTTTTTAATTTAAATATGTTAAATCTTATCTTACTCTAATCTTATACATCAAAAAGGTTATTTACAAAGTGCATGGTCAGTGATTTTTTATTGCAGTGACTCAATTATAATTTTATGACCGTTGTAGATACACCCTCGCGTATCACCAAGGTCGTTGGTTCAATGTCTGCTCATGTTTAATCATATGTGTATGACAGAATGATGTTTGTATGTTAACGTATGACTTATAAACATTAGGATGTGACGATTTCAACGCCTTATTGCTAGATTTTTCCACTAATATTGTCTCAGACAGACAGAAATTACTTCTCGTTAGTTTTCCGTTAGCTTATTTTGCTTACTTCAGAAGGAGCTGGACTAAGACTATGGCTACACGTTTTATCAAAGTTTTCAATGTGCGTTGTCCATTGGAAGCTGGAATTTATTTCGATTTTACAAATCGAAATGCAAATACGACCAGATTCTGACACATTTTGTAACAAAATCCTCATGGATACCCGCTACTTTCGTGGGGAGTGATTTTTTTTCTATGATTATGAAAGGCAAACAAGCAGACGGATCTCCTGATGGTAAGAAATACACGTCGCCTATAGACGCCAAAGGTGGAAATGATGCGTTGCCAACCTGAGGCTGGGATGGCAAGCGTCTTGCGGGAGTAAGTTTACTGGCTACCCTATCTTCCAAACCAGAACACGACAATGGCGAGCACTGACGCTATTGTGGCAGGAATAGGTAAGGCGGTGGTACCAATGCGGGCAAGTCGTTGCAAGACTCTACCACCCAGTCAATGTCACGGTGTTGGTGACAATAGACCCTGTGCTCGCCTCTTACGAGCTGCCGGGGTGTAAAGCAGTTGGCCTATTCTACAATGGAACCAGGGCCAAAACGAGGGAAAAAATCCCGCTAATCACTTACTAGAAAGCGAATTTAATAACTTATTAAACAAGGAAACAACCGTTAAATTTTTATTATTACTTGAACATATGAATCGAGACGTAAATGAACACAGAGCACTTCAAAGGCAACTCAGATGTATATGTAGACTAAACGTTACCCGTTGTTTGGTAAATCGCTTGAAACTGCATGCAACACTTGAATGGCTCTATATGGTTAACGATTTCAAAGCACTCAAGACGTTCCCAACAAACTTGTTGCTCTAAGAGCGTATCTAACATAGTCATAAACTAAGTTAAGCTTCCCGACGGCAACATTGCCTTCAGTCCAAATTAATTCGATTATCAGCCCACCTTGATCCTAAGCACTCGGATTCCCCTCGTTATATATACCTTCGTCTAGTTCTAATGAAATCTGTCTTCCGCAAATTGGGATAATTATCTCTACTGCCTCTGATATATAATAGTCGTTATTCAAAACCTTGTTCTTAGATAGCAAGATTATAACGTTGTATATATGCTACGCTTTTGGGCTCCTCATATGGGGGTCGGTTACCTAATCTAGGGGTTCAATGGGCGCCAATTTTTACACAAAACTACTGCCATTTTCTGCAACCCAGAAGGGAAACTAGATCCAATCCGAGATTAGGTCGTATTCTACACGAATCCGGGCGTACTGACGATGTTTTACTTCACCGTAAGAGCAGTAAATATTATTAATAAACCTTCGAGTTTATGGAGACGGTCCTATAATTTTTAGTTTACTCACAAACAAAAATAAAATACTTTCTTTGCAATAGATTATATAAACAAAATTAAGCTTATCATTTTTTTTGTGCCTAAAAATGAGGTTTAAGATTATTCAAATGTAAAATGTGTTAATTAAGTCTACAGCTAATTATGTTAATGAAGTGTTATTTTTTAAGCTTCAAACCTAAAGAACAGTATTGCATGTACTTCAAAGAAATACCTCACCAAAATTAGCATTGAAATTGGTTATTTTATTCAAAATAATACTGCCTCGGTGACATGAGTCCTACAAAGTTAAATATTTTTATTATTAACTGTTCATTACACGTTTATATGTTTAAACTTTGAAAAGTTTATGAACTACCTATATTTGCGAGATATTTTTAAAGTGTTGATAAAATCGGTTTTTGTATTTAAAATTAGATACTGTGGAGGACTGGTGAGAACCTTTGCAAAGAGCGCATTGGTATATGATCTTTATACAGCTCCAAAAGTGTTAAGAAAATCGAATTTTTGTTTGCTTTAAAAAAATTAATTTGATTAAAAACATTATTTACAGACCGTCGTGAAACAATGAAAACTTTGTCAACCAAATCGTCTGGTTACCGATTCAAAATAAACAAGTATACATGACAAATATCCTTGAAGGGGTAGGCGTAGAACATAGGTACTACGTATCGTATGTTTAGAACGTTATAGACCTAACTAAATAAACTAAATCAAGAGAAATGTTATAATATAATTACAACCTTTCTAACTTTAATCTTAAAATCTTATCCAATTGTCTGTTTCTTAAGACCCCATAGCATATTTGTTAAATTTTATGATAATTATTAAACTTTATTTTGTCTATACGTATAAGTAAATAATTATTTAAGCAACCATAATTGTCTTTCAAATATCACTGAGCTAAATCTGTATTGTTCTAAAGGTGCGATGTGCACCGAGCCAAACATATCGAACACAAATCCAAAGAATCAGTTGGTATGTAAAATGACAGTGAAATATAGTGAACTGGCTTTCATCAATCAAACCGCAGATTTTTTTCCGGCTTATAATACTTATTACGTAAAAAAATACCCTCTTTTTGAATAAGTCATTTAAAAAGTAGCCTATTTTTTAGTAGCCTAACATACTGTTAAGTTTCTTTCAAATCCGTCTAGTAGTATTTCGTGATAGAGTAACAAACATCCATACTTACAAGCTTTCGCGTTTATATTTGTAGAATCGGTATACCGTAAGTAAACAATAATGTATACTCATTGATACATTGTACGTTCAATATTCAGTTGGCGAACGGGCCGGCTCACGCACAACTGGAAGTTGGTCATGAATTCATTGTTTTTGACGTAGCCGAGTGATATTGAACCACGGCAGAAAGAGTTCAGGTCACGTAACCAAGCTCGAACGGAACGAGAATAATAAAGTTCAAATATTCAATGGGTCGAGTTTTCGGAATTCTCAACATTTATGCAATGAATATTAAACAATATTCATATTTGATCATTTATATTAACACCTGTACAATCATTGATTTCCATTTTTAATAACGCGTTGTTGATTTTTAATTAAATCTCTAGTTGATTGGAATTATTACATTGATATTTTGAAATACAACCATACCGGTAACTCCAGGTCCATTTTTCCTCGTGTCGAGCTGCTTTGAAGAATATAGGCCAACTTTACTGGCCAAGCGGGGCTACCTGAACAGCAAACGTATATACGTTTGTCAGTAACACCGTGACTATAATAAATTGGTATAGTTTTGTATTCCTTCGCCACATTAGGTCTCTCTCGAGGTCCAGTGTATTTACACTTAATACCCGTTACTCCTAATCATTCAACAGCTTCGACATTGTATAAGCGAAAAAATATCACATTTCCAGAATGATACAGACAAAACAAAAAAAAATCTGGTTCGAAGTTTTAGAATTACAATTTTTGAACTTGTATCACTTAATTTATTTTATAAAAAAAGTATCATATATGTATTAGAATGTGACTCTTATAGTTCGCTTTTAGGGTTCCATACACGATGACTCCGTTTTTCGTTTGTCTGCCTGTTTTTCATGAACTGCGATGCCGCTATGACAAAATACTAGAAACAAAATAAAATTAATGTCAACTTGATTTTTCCTTGTCATTTTAGGCTGATTTTTTGAATTATGTTAACATTGTTTTGGAAGTGCGTGGTACCACAAAGATTATATCTTATGTTTCTTATAATCAATGTGGCCACTAAACCAACGGAATGGTCTATTAAGTTTGCGATTAATGAAATACCTTTGTATGAATTCAAGATTTCAATTACACATTAGTCAGACCCAGATAGGCAGCGTTCTATGTCTGCCCATCTACCGTGATATTACGTCAGTGTCCAGCGGTCTGAGTTGCATGTATCTTTGGAATTCTTTTATTATTAATTAAAACATTAATATGCAAAATTGTACGCTCATAAATATTTAACTGTTTTTAATTTTTAACAAAACAACACCTCGAAAACTTAACTGTGTTTTTTTTAATGTCTATTTTGAATATTCAGTTTTAAAATATTACGCATGTTTGTTGTTTTATAATTTACTAGATGTCTCGGCGAACTTTGTGCCGCCGGCACTTAAAAGTATGATAAATGGATGTTGACCGATTCACATAACTACCCGATATGCACACAAAATTACATGAAAACGGAATGTGATATCACATATCCCACGTCCGTCTCCTGGTTCTAAACTACATCCCCACCAATTCTTAGCCAAATCGATTCAGCCGTTCTTGAGTTGTGAATAAACTAACACAAGTTGTATCAATTTATTTATAACTCAAGAATATATATTTTATACATATAGACTAGCTGACCCGGCAAACGTTGTTTTGCCTTATAAATTAATTACTAAAATGGTCATAAAAAATAGCGGTTGGCGATAAAAAAAGTAAAAAATTAGGATTAATGTCACATTATAAAAAAATAAAAACAAAAAATTTCGTCAAAAAATGTTGAGGGTAAACAACGGGTATGAAAAATAGATGTTGGCCGATTCTCAGACCTACTGAATATTCTCACAAAATTTCATTAGAATCGGTCGAGCCGTTTCGGAGTAGTTTTATTACGCATCCCGAGACACGAGAATTTTATGTATTAGATATGAAGTGTAGAGATTATTATTATATTAGTCTATTTATTTTAGTTCACTTGGTATCGGTAAAGACGTTGAATGGAAGACACAAGTTTGAATAGTTTTCATTACTGAGTTTTTTGAATATTAACAATTCAATTAAAACATATCTAATGTGAAACAATACAATCCCTAGTTCCTCGTATCATTAATCAAAAAACAGCTCTTTACTAAATGCATAAAAAACAACAAATAACTTTTTTTTAAATTTCCTCACAAACGATTTGTGTGAGTGTTATTTTTTTCTCAAGTCACTTAAGTTGACAAAGCATTATCAATTTTTATGTATAGTCGACGAGTATTTCTTGTTGTTTACCTTAAATTCCATTAAAAATATTTTCGTCTATTTCGATTAAAAACTATAACTGGGCACAGAGACCGCTTGCGTCGCTTTAGTTACTTTTCATATCTCAAGCTACATCGAGCGTTTTGCGCTATTTTGTGCGATTAAATCTACTGTAGCGTCCATTTTACGAGAGATTCTATTAAACAAAATTACTTCAATATTTCTAATCACGCAACATGCGCTATACCTGGATATCGGGGATCAGACCTTCGATCAATATCTCGTTAGTTTAATTTGTTTAACATGCTCAGTTTATTTTTAGGTTTTCGTGTCAAAAGGGTAAAAATGGAACCTTATTACTAAGAGACGCTGTACATATGTATGCCTTTTATCTATCACCAGGCTAACAAAAACTAAAAACAAAATACAATGTTTTTTAGCGTATCTATAGATACGGAACCTTTATTGCGGAAGTCCGACTCGCACTTGGCTAGTGTATTTTTTATTGTTAAGCAAACAGATGAATTTTTCAATGTCACGAAATGTACATGGTGTGCTACCAACCTGAGGATAAAATATTAAGCTTTTTGTAAATTTACTGACCCTACTTTTTTGACAGGACTACGGTTGGTTTTGGCTTTTTAGAGTTCGGTGCCCAAAGGGTAAAAACGGGAACATATATATCATATCAGACTCACGTTGGCTATGTAACATTATTGCTATAACCCTTGTAATCTATAGACGACTTAAAAAAGTATTCAATATCTCTTCAGATTTGCCTATATCCGCGATAAATTATTTTTTCCTGCTGAAATAACGCTGACTACTCGTATAATAAAAAATTACATGGCGGCCCTACCCTTTTAAATGTTTGTTTTGTTTAAAGTAAAGTACTCTATGAATGCACATTACACACAATTAATTTGCCTAAACTGTACGTCGAGGCTCGCTACTATCGTTATGCGCTATTTACATACAGCCCGTTGTTCCCGTTCACGGCGCGCTCCGCTCAGCGAGCGTTGATTTATCGTCTTCATTTTCCAAGCATCTCTTTGTTACTGTGTCATCTATAGATCTATATATCATCTTAACTTTGATATTGTATTCGGTTATGAATATCACAGGAGTTTTATAACTGTTTACCTACACACCATGATCTTTAAGTCATTTTGTTAATTTTACTCGTATAGTAATGACCCGCCTCAGCTTCGTTTGAGTGTATTACGCTATATAAAGATTCCGCTTATATCTGTTAGAAAACCGCACCAAAATCCGTTAGCTGATCTTATTTATTTACTTCACGTTTATTGTGCACTGTTAATATTAAGGAGTTACACACAAATAACAAAACATTACAACAGGCGAATTTATCTCTGACAAGACATATATTACAGCTAACATAGTAACAGAAATAACAGACAAAATGACACCAATGAATAAACACTACTAATTAACACATAAACGAAAAATACATACACATAAAAAAATCGGCCAAGTGCGAGTAGGACTCTCCCACGAAGGGTTCCGTAACATTGTCCATAAAAACGACGAAAATATCAAGTTTTTTTGGGAACACATTTTTTACATGTATTCATTTTATTCTGTTTTTAATATTTGTTGCTACAGCGACAACAGAAATGCACCCACTGTGAAATCCTAGGCCAAGTATTGGCTTCTGAACATTTTCCTGGGCTATGTACATTCAATCTATAAATAATAATAGAGTACTTATAGAGAATTATTTATTAAAATAGTGCTAATTACAGTATCCAATTTATATATATAACTGTCTAGCTGTCCCGGCGAACTTACTACAGCCCGCACTTAGGGATGAAATTACATTCAAAACCAAAATAATTAAAAAAAAATCCTGGCGAGACAAGAAAAACTTTTGATAAGTGACGTTTATAAAGGTAAAAAGTGCCATTACATGCCATCGTCGATTCGGACATTGACATTTCGGAAAAACCGTTTGTCAAATACACGAAATAAGAAAATATTGTTTGTAGAAAATTCGCAGTTTTCTTGCAACTGAAATATTGAGTTTTCCGCGTGTTTATTTTGAACGTATGATACAGTTTTCATTGTAAAATATATCATTAAGACTATCAAACTTAAAATATCGGAATCTTCTAGTAAGAGTACATTTGGCGAACGGCCAATCGCTGTTTCTTTTCATTAATTCTTTCATTTTATTTGCGTTATAAAACTAATACACCGATTATATATTAACACTAAAGCTTATAGATGTACCTTGCGTCAAATTTTACCGTTGTCATATCTATATGTATAAAAAAGTTGTGTTGGTTACACTTTTTTTTAACTCAAGAACTAAAATAATAATAGAGCAAACTGCAAATGTTAGCAGATTAGGTAAAAATCGTATCTGATCTTAAGACACAGATTCCATTTCTACTAGTGGGTTTGATTAATTAATGCTAGTGTGAGTGTTTTCACATGTATTTTTATCGTTGTACCCATAACATCTTTGGTGCCGACGAAGACAAGTATTTCTTAACACGGAGGAATTGATTCTGCTAGTTTTACTTCCAGTATTATAAAACCTAACTCAAGCACATAATTGATTAATTTGGAGTTAATTGCTATTATTATTTATTAGCTCAATTAGTTGTAATTTATGTAAATATATTTATTCAATTTATTAAATATTTGCTGTACCTGCGACTTTGTCGGTGTTTCAAATTGATTAAGCTTAAATTACTCCTCAATAAATACATCTGCTATTTTCCAGTGAAACTCCCGTCAAAAACGGTCTAACCGTTCCAGAGATTAGCCGAAATAGAACACACAGACATTCAGTAAAAAGTGTTTATTTTCATTTCACAAACAGACACTTCTATTTTATATATTTGTACAGATGACTAAACTTACTAGAAACTCTGATAATATTAATAACAAACATAAGCGTTTTCGTTTTTAATACGCATCATTTTGTAAGATGAGTGGCGATATTGGTAGAGAATTGCAATCTGAATCTTTATTCGCAGCTGGCAGCTCTGCTGATGATTCATTACATCTACTCTGACTTGCAATTAATTTTAAACTGTAACGTCATAACAATAAGGGTGTCATTGATCTAGCAGTATTGTAATGGATAAGACTTTGCTACTAGTAACACGATAAGTTGGCAAGTATACAAATGAGTCAGAAGTGAGAGGGGATATACTCGGCGCTTTGGATTCAAAGAAAAAATAGTCACAAAAACGCAGTTGACAGCGACGTATCATATTACCTCAACGACTCATTACTTGAGACACGTTATTAGATTTACTACATGTTTGTGCTTTTTACATAACAGCTTGTTTTATTCAAATCTTTTCTTGTTTAGTCAAAATCACTTCCTCCTGTCCGCCCCTATGTTTGCTTAAATCTCGTATAATAACGGATTTCAATGCGGTTTCCTTTAATAGATAAATAAACTCCCGCCAAAATAACAGTAGTATAGTGCGTCTCGATCGAGCAAGACACACAATTCACTCTCATTTTCATTAATACTCGTATATATGATTATATCGAGACGCACAATACTACTGTTTTTTGGGCAGGATGTCGCAAAATAATATTTATTTTTGTTTTGATTGATCACTATATTAGCTTGTTTTTTCCATGTTGGTCCAGGTCCTCGGGGTTGAATGGGTTATCTGCCTATCCGTCTTGATGCTCGTAAGAGGCTAGTTTGGGCTAAAATATATAAATTTGTAACAAAAAAACGATTGTAAGAAAAGAGATATGTAAAGTAAAATATTTTCTATTTTTTTTATTACGAACTGGGCCTGAGATGCTGCATGTGCTGCTCCATGCTGATAATAGACAGAGAAAAGGATTTTGTGTACTACAAACTGTAAAATATGTAGTGTTGATATTACATATTTTTATTTATATTTTAGTTAGTGAACATATAGTTTGAATGAACATTCAATAAAAGTGACAAAAATTATTTGGAATCAAAGCGTCACCCAATTTTGTTCGGAATAGTTTCGATGTTCAAAACAAAGGTCCGGTTACGATTTTATAATATGTACAATTTTATGCATATGTATGTTAACGGAATACATAAGTATGTCTTTCTGTTGTCTGTCTGTTTGTACCTGTTAATCTCTGAAACGGCTAGATCGATTTTAAAGATTGTTTCACTGGCAAACAGCTGATAATACTATTTTGGTATATTATGAACTCCGTAAACATACAGTTTAATATTTATTTACATAATATACCAAAAGGATTTTTGTCTTTCTGGCTGTCTGTTTGTTTGTATCCGCTTATCTCTGAAACGGCTCGATCGATTTTGACGGTACTTTCACTGGCAGACAGCTGATGTAATAAAGAAAAGCTTTACCTTTACTTATGAATTTTTATTAATTTTTAAAATAAAATAATTAAACAAATACCCGAACGAAGTCGCTGGGGAAGTTAATTTTATATATAAAACTTCCTCTTGAACTACTGCTTGTTAGAAAAACCGCATCAAAATCAGTTGGATAGTGAAGATCTAAGCATACATCGGGATATACAGCGGGAACGCTTTGTGTTAAGAACTACTTTTACACACGACACGTTGTAGTAGTGTGTTGGTGGTACGTGGCCCACGTGCGGCTGCCGTATTACGTCGCGCATCGCACGCGTTTGGTAAACACTCGCACGGCACATAAACATCTCTGTGAAGGCACACGCGCACCGGCAAACAGGCTTCGTACACGGAGATCTTGTTTGATTTTCTGAGAAATTACTGCTTGTGACTTCGCTTGCAATAAACCTATCTAGATAAATAAAATTGCAGCGAGTGTTGTATATGGTAACATTTTCTGGAATGGCTGGACTGGACTGGACTTTCACTGACAGATATAATAAGGAATAATTTAGACATTTATTTAATTAGAAATGTCCGCGAAATTTCCAATTATAAATAATTTTCTACATTTTACATAATATCAGATGATATCGGAGGTTACCTAATATAGAAAATTTGACAAGCACGCCAGTTTTTACACAGAGCGACTGATATCTGACCTTTGCAACCCAAAAGGGAAGCTCAATCCTGACAGTCTGAATCGAATTCAGACCAGATTACTCTAAATTCGATTTGTGTTTGTGACAAATCCAGATTTAAATAGACGCGTCATAAACATCTTTAGGTCCATTTAAAATATAATATTTTCTATTATAATCTGTCCAATTCCTTAAAAGGAATGTATCCATAGATAAAACTGCTTACATTCACAGAAACTTAAACTTAATAGGTTAAGGCTTTGGTGGCACTGGGTAGCAATAAAACTCGTGTTAAAAGTTACATATGATACATATTGTAGATTTATTGGTAACGGTAACCAGGCCCTTTGTTATATGAAAATGGACGAAAACCGCACCGGCCGATTTTAGCTGCGCGGAGGTGAACGGTCATCCGAAAATTAATTAACATACTTCGGCGCGCAACCCTCGGCCGTTAGCCGTTACACAGGTGTAGGGTTGCCACACTGCATTCTGAGGGCGGACAATGCCATTCCGCTAAACACTCAGTAATAAATTCTTAAAAATATAATTACTTGTTTACTTGCTAAGCCCTGAAACTACCAGTTGGATTTAAAAAATCTTAATGTGTTTAATAATTTGATTCCTAAAAGTTAGACAGTAAATTATTTACCGAGTTACACACCGTCTTTCGGGTGCAGTAAGAACTTGGAATAGCTTTAAACTGGTCAGTTTAAGAGTGTAGACGCTAAATATATTTTTACGAGGTAGCAAAGTTCTGAGGAAACTATTGCAACTTTGGGCATTCAAAAGGATTGATAATAATGAAAATACGACATTGAAATAAAAAATACGAATTATATATTTACTATAAATATTATTATTAGGTATATATTTTTGTATCTTATAATATTTATTTTGATCAAACTTAACATAAGTTAGTAGTTAGCATTATAAGTAATTGCATTCCAGACCTTAAAATCTCTACTTCATCGACGGCGCCTCATTAACAAGTTAATGTTGTAAAACTATTAAATCAATGTTTAGAAATTATCTGATTTAAAAAAACACTTCGCCTATTTACAACCATTATTAGATAAGCATATCTTTATGGAATAGAGCATCAATCTTACTGAGACATTGCCGGCTTCTACTACTTAGCTTTATTCAAAAAATTTTTCATACTAAAATAAATATCGTCACGCCCATATCCCGGCGATGGTAGGCAGAGCTTCATTTGTGCCTACGTTTAACCGACAATATTAGATCCCATGATGTGACAGATGGCTAATCTGTCGATATATCGGCCACAACTCCCGAATTTCCTCATGATGTTTTCTTTACCGTAAAACCTAGTTCTCGTTCGAAGCCTAAAGACGAATTCATGATTTTTTCGGAAGTAAGTTTTATAATTGACGGTGCAAATGTTTTCTTATATTGATAACTAACTGTGCCCGCGACTTTGTCCACGTTTTTATTTAATTATTTTATTGTATACATTTCTAAAGTAAAATTTAAAAAAAATATAGCCTAAGCCAATCCTTGTTACAGCAGCCAGCAAAAGTTCCGGCAAAATCGGCCCAGCCGTTTCAGATTTTAGCGGGTAAAACAGATAGACAAAAATTCTAAAAATTGTTGTTTTGGTATATGTACCTTGTAAACATACATATGCATATAGTAAGAAGCGATTAGACACTCATTTTTTTTTATTTGTATAGAAGATTAATAAACGTGTCCTCGTTTTACATGATATGTGGCCACCCCCCACAGGTGCCCACCCACTCCCCTTACTGCCGACACCACTGATACGGAAATTATTTCTCTATTTTCCCCATACAGCGCTTTATTTAACTTGTGTACTTTACCAATTCAGATGGATTCTTCCGCTTAATAAACGTTCGATGTTTTTAAAAGCCTTTTCAATAAAGCGTACGGATGTGCAGATCGGACTATTGATGTTTTTGCAATGTTTTTTTACAGAAATGGAAAGAAAGTGGTTTCCCTGAAGCTAAGAGATAATTACTACGTATCATGAACTAAATGCTACTCGCAGCTATGTCCATATTAAAGTTGTTCGACTCCCATTTGTATATGAAAACTTACCTTTTGACACTTCAGCTTCCATAACACAAAGACATTGTTCCGTTGCGATTTGTAAGAACAACGAACAAACGATCAAATTGCAAAATAAAAGTATATGCTTAGAAAGTACTTATATAACAATATACGTAACATTATTTCATGTTATTCCCGAAGAGGTAGGCAGAGTACTTGTGCACTCACGATAATCCAACGATATAAGCCAAATCGGGCGTCAAAGTTGTCGAGTATAAACGGTGTCCGACTTTGACGCATGAGGTCTCAGGTTAGATTCCCGGAGAGGGCAACTTGTTCTAGTTTTTTCAGTTTATCTGAAATCATAACGTTGTCTGAGATTGGATTGGACACAAGCCCGATATGGCGACAGACATGCCATCTGTCACAACATGGGACCTAATATTGTCGGCTAATCTTGGGTGCATAAGTAACCCTTCTGATATGGGTAAGACGATTTTGATATCAGTACTATTATCTGGGGCAAGAAATTTATATAGCCGATTGATTAATTCAAGCCAGGCACTTACACTCTGCCTACGACTACTACGATATGGGCGTGGGGATATTCTTCTACAAACAAAGTAAAGCCAAAAACACGAACAGCCCTGCAATAACGTAATTTGCTAATTTGAATGTTTTCTTTGGAGATGTAAAAAAGCTCTCGTCTATTGCTTCGCCATGGCGTCCGTCGAGCACGCGATACCCAGGCGGCTCTAAATTACTGAAATTATACCGTTGTTGTTATTAAATGCATTCCACTTCTAGGAATCGCGTGCTATTCCAATAAAGGACAGCGCATTTTGTGCATAATACGTTCTTAATTTTTCCGTAAGTCGTTAAAACACTTTCCCCCTTGTCGTGGCCACTAATATTACCTTTCCGTGGAAATCGAGCGTTTATTAATTTTTTTGATGGCAGGACATTAAGTAGCTTTGTTTACAAAGAAAGTAATTTACGGTAAAAATTGCTATTCCTCGCGATTTTTGGCTACTGAAGTCATTTAGGTCTATTATCAGGATAGAAAATATTCTCTTAAATTATACCAAATTGCAAATAGTAATAGTAATTTCATAATATTGGTTTAGTGTTATCGTACATTTATTCCTACACGCCTAAACGACTGAACCGATTTTAATGAAATTTTGTACAGAGATAGAGTAGACCTTGAGGAAGGACATAGGCTACTTTTTAACCGA
>DVZL01003275.1:0-14193 GCA_018236625.1 Lasaia peninsularis
ATATAATAGTTATATTATTTCACATAGACCATACAAACTGTAGTTACTTGTGATGTGTGTATAATAATTTACGACTAGAACGGAACATGGCATTTTCTGAAAGAGCCTCAGTGGGCTGATCTTATTGTTTTTTTTTAATGATAATTGTATTACACATTAACCACATATATATGATCATGAATTAAACCCCACAATCTTTGACAGTTACATTTAGGCAATGTTATAGTAACCTTTTACATGCAATTAAGATTTGACACATTTTTTGGATTTATGTCGACTACATATATTACATATATTATAAAGGAAAAACTTTGTGAGCACGGATGTTTGTTACTCTTTCATTATTAATTGTAATTGTAAAATGTATGTGTACATTGGCCGATAATAGAAATTGTTAATTAATTATATGGAGACAAGAAACACTTGGATAATATGCACTGTTTTAATTTCTTTCATGGAAGAGCAGGCAGAGCTGTAAGTTCATATTAGTTAATAAATTAGATATGAATTATATTACCCACAATCTTATCTAATCAAGTGATCTATTCCAAAATAATAATTGCAGGCTTTATAGTTAACAGCTAGTGACTGACTATTCATTTCCATACATACATACAAGCATCACACACCTGCCTGGACACAGATATACCTACCTAGGTATATACATAATATATAGAATCCAACATATGAAAATTCTGCTATCAATCATGAACTAAGTGCAGTTAAGTAAAACCTATTCAGTAAGTAGTTAGTTACATTGGAAAAGATAATTGGTAGATTGTCAAACTATATAATAAAGTAAAAATTATAATTTGCCTCTGTGGCTGATTGGAGTTGTTATTCGAATTGCATGCATGAGACACGGGTTTGATTCCCAGATAAGACAACTTTTTTTTATAAATCTGAAAAACATAATGTTGCCTGAGATTATTATTCGTTATTTATTAGTGCCTGAAATGGTGTCTGAAACTGTCACACCATGGGATCTAAAATTGTTGACTAATTGTGGATACGGATGTACTTCTGCCTGCCCTTTCGAAGACAGAGGAGGAGTGACAATATTTATATTTATTTAAAGTTATTAAACGGCAAACAATCAGACAGATTTCCTAAAAGAAAGTAAAACAGTGAAATTACGTCTTCCTTAGACATTCAAATGTTAAAAACATACAAATGTTATGTTATAGAAATCAGATATTAGTAATACAAATCTAGTGTAGTTAAATTAGTTCAAATCTCCAAAACTTTTCATCCTTCTTAAAAGGTGCAAAAGTAATAAAGTTAGAGATAATAGTGTGAACAGAGATTACTTTTTACAAAATGTTTATCTGTAGGACTATTTGTATAGGATCTCCAAGTTCAATATGATGATTAAAATATTTTTAGTGTAAAATTAGCAGGAAAAGTAGCAAATTTGATGGCAAAAAATACAAGACAACAAAAATGTTAAAGATAGCTGGCAGCTTAGGAGTGAACTTTGATACATTTCAAAATTAGGTAGTCGCAAACTCACAGGTTTTTATTTACTGTATAAACATTTTTACTTTAAAAGATTTACAGATGTTTAGGTCATTATGTATAAGTAAACTGTAATTACTGTATTAAAATTAACATATTTAAAACAAAAACATTTATCTAGACACAAAATCAAGAATATTTCATAATTTGTAGTACCTAACTACTATGAAGAAGATATTTTTGTTAAATTGTTTTTTTATTAAAACATGAGACATTTTGCCTTAGTATTAACTCTGAATAGTTATAAAATATAGACATAACTTTAACTACCTTGGTTATATACTTATTAGTGTTCATTAGTAATACATCAAAACACCCTAAAAGTCCACTGCATTGGTGTCTACCATTGTCATCTGGTCTAGTGTTGAAACTATGTAGATTAGTGTGTGCTTTATATGGAAAACCCTTTTATTTGGACTCAGAAAATTGTATAATAACAATAATCACATGCCACTGTCTGTCTTTATATAACTATGCTAAGATATAATTTAAAATGACCCAACAGATTTGAATGCAGTTTTTTAATAGATTTAGTTATTCAAGATGAAGCTTTTTATGCATGCAGGTTTTAACACATTTTGTGATTTCTGAGATTTCTTTCATTCTATTTTTTGAGATTTCTAATGTGTTGCAAATAAATACATTTCAATGCGCTTATGTTTCAAATACTGGCTATATCCTACAAAGATAAGTCTAAATAACATTCTACACTTTTGTAAACCACACTCTTAAAATTTGTTTGTTGTCATTTAAAATAATAAATAATAATTTATATAAGGGTAGCAGTTGTATCTAAAAACATTGTTATTTCATTTATTTCTAATATGGTAAACAAGAATATTTTTGCATTATAAGGTCGTTTTAAGATTTATTTATTGTTTTGTGTCTACTACCATTAAGGTAACAGTCATAACAAAAAAAATTTATGTTGTTTATTTTGACAAGTTCTTTTTTTTATTTTGACAAATTGATTTGACACTAAAAGTTTCTAGTAAGACATACATAATTTTTTTTGATTAAAAAAACTTTTAAAAAATAATAAAAAAGTAACTTCACATCTTTTTTTAAGGTTATAGATAGAGGTGTGCTAGTAACTATATCCATGACTTGTGAGTCCAGTAGATATACTAGAACACCCATGGTTGGCCAATCTAGGACCCATGATGTGAAAGGTGGCAAACCTATTGCCTCTTCGGGCACATTCTTATCTTAAGCAAAGTAATGCTCACTCAGAATAATCTGAAAAATATTTAAGAAAAGTTGCCTGACCTGAGAATAAAATCTGGGACCCTACACAGCTAAGGGGCTTAACAGGTGATAGCTATACCTTAATACCGTAATAAATCATATTAACTACTTGTATTTTTACTTGTACCTAAAATAAAATCTGTTATTTGAGTGTTGTTTATTATATTATTTTTTTCTCTTATTCTTTCAATTAGTTATTGTTTTTTAAGCAGAGTTATTTAAATGATAAAAAATCATTAAAATGTTTTTTTTTTGCACTCACATTTGCCCTTCACCTTAGGTGTACTAGAAATTATAATTAATATCCAAAATAAAAGTTGGTATGATTAGTCCATGGGGTCAATGAACGGATATATTATGCCTACTACAAGTGGACAGCCGACAGAGAATAGAAAGGAGAAAGTACTACTAATACCTTCGTCCAATTTTATTGAAATTTGAATCATAGTAGATTTTGGGTATAAAATAATTGTAACGGGGCTAAATTGATTAAAATCATAAATAAGATATGAAACTTATCATACATCTTATTATTAAAATTTAAAATATATTGTAATAACAAAAATTAAATCTATACTTATACCTTCTCTTGATATCAGTAATGATAATAGTTATTAAAATGCCAGATTTCTTTTTATTTTATGAAATAAGGAAGAGAACAAGTACATGGCTCTCCTGATGGTCAGATACAAATGTGGCCTATAGATACCATAGATGTTAAATAAATAAATAAATAAATATTACTGGACAAATTACACAAATCAATTTAACCCCAAAGTAAGCAAATTATATGCTTGTGTTATGGGTGTTAGTCAACAATTTGCTTTTATTTATGTATTTTCTCTATCCTAGGTTAGCTGTAAGACATCTCTTGACAGAGATAAGCTCGCCTTTTGTACTCTTTGTTATATTTTATTTTTCTTATTTGCTGTAATATCTCATGTGTACAATAAAGTGTTAAATAAATAAATAAATATTTTTTTATATGATATTTCTTTTTCTTATTTTCACCTCACTTATATAACTAGCTAAACAGTTTTGGTGCCATGAAAGTTGGTTTTGTAGAAGCTGGCTTTAAACCTTCCAAGTTTTTCACTAATATTGTCTTCTCTTTGATCTGCTGTTTTTTTAATACTGAGCAGCATAGTTAATTTAAAACTATAAATATACAGCATGGCGCGATCTTCGTAACCTTATTTTTACCCACATATTATGCGGAATTGAGTTTTAAGATTTTTGAAATAATTAAATTTTATAGAGAGGAGTTACTAACTGAATTGTCGAATAATTACTAAAACAACATTTTTAATCAATCTGTATATAAAAGTGTAGCTAAAATAAAGGACTAAGGTCAACAGCCACAGTCACAAAAGATCATATTATGGGAAAAAATTTAACCATTGAGGCTCCACACTCTATAGTTAAAAATAAAGAAACTTAATTATATTATGCATTAATAGTAAACACAATTATTTAAACAACAGTTATTATCGGGAGCATACAGGTGTCGCGTAAATTCACCAATACTTAACCTGCCGATAGATCAATCAATCAATATTTTATTGCTCAAATAGGAGTGTTACAGATGGACTTTGTTATGTTGTATGTGCTTAATCCTAATAACCAAATTATTGGTATAGATTTTTCAACTCAGTTGTGCGCGCGGCCCTATGTGTGCGTGCGCTTGCAAAGATAAAACTGATAAAAGTTCAATTTCCAATTGTATGACAGTTAGGCGGCAGTCGTCATCCGAGCAAGACGTGTTCTTATCGCTTTATCTGACGAGTACAGTTATAAAGAAAAATAGCTAGCTCTTCACGGAGAAAATTTTTTCACGAAAAAAAAATTTAACTAATCATGTGCAAAACAAAGTATAGGGTAATAAAGGTAAACCACATTTAAAGAGAAACCTGTCGAAATGTCAAAGAATTATCATTGTGCATGCTGGTTCAAAACAAGGTTTCGTACCTAACGCACTATTGACATACAAAGCAAATAGTGTTTTAGCGATTATCACTCTTTTTTACGATCTTGACGCGGAGATTTAAATTTAGAGTCAGATTCTTTTCCTTCAGCCAATATATTAGTTTTTGTTCTCTCTATCAGAGAGAACAAAAACTTACTGCCATTGCTGCCATTGCTGTTCTTTTCCGTACGAAATTAAGTGCAGTGACATTACTTAATTAATTTCACTATATATTATATTATAAATATTGTAATGCCCCTATGTGTGAAACATTCATATCTTGTCCAAAGATAAAAAAATAATGATATCATTTGACTTGGTGTTGACAGTGGAACGTTACGTCAAGTCATGGCGTTGCGTTTTCGAAATTTGCGAGTAAATTTCAAAAATACTACTTTTAAAGAATTCATTTTATTAATAAAAACTTAAATATTGGCAAAAACATTTATGTGGGTATATTTATTCAGTAATAAAGACTACATGTCATTTTTTTAGGCCATATCTAAATCACATGCGTCTTCCCTATTACCAAATTATTATTTTTTTAAGAACCTGCATATAAACCGTAAATAACTATATTTGTATTTGTGTCCAATTGTACTTCTTGTGATGCACACAAAGTCACTGTATATGTACAAGGTTTACCTATACATAGGGTGATGCGCACAAATGAGTTGAAAAATCTCTATACAATAGTTCTTACAATACAATTATACATATTCAAATTGGTCATTAAAAATATTAAGCTAACAACTTGTCTAGTCAGAATAAGAAAAAAAAGTTTCATAAAATATCAACAGTTCTCAAATTATCGGCCATTTTTTAATTTTTAGGAGGAATCCATCCTTGATCTTTCTTCAAGTACCTCAAGTTTAATATAAAAGGTGTGCCGTATAATAATTGTTAAGTAAAGTTAATTCATTAATTCAATTTCATAATGTATTTCAGAATGTCTTATACCAGCAGGCTTAAAGGCATTATACGATGCATGTTCAAAAGTTTACCCGGATCAGCCAAATCCACTGCAAGTTACCACTCGATTAAAATATTGGTAAGTTGTATTACAGAATGAAGTCAAGGTCTATTAGACCTTCAAACAAATATTTTTTCAATAATTCTTGATAACTTAATTGCATGCACATTGACCTACAGTCTGTTCGCATTAAGAAAATAGTGACTCGTCGCCGTCAAGCCGTCAAAATTAGAAAGTTGTGTTCACAATGACCAGTTGAAATGTGCCTCTCAAACAGGAAGGTCTATTTGCGTTAAGAATGTTAAAAGGAGGTTTTGATAAACTTATTCTTTTTAATACATCAACCTTGTCATATATTGTTTTTTGTTAATTAGCAGCTACATAGAGACGGACAAAAATTCTAAAAAATATTATTTTGCACCTTGTATACATAGATAGACCAATTTCAATTTATTTGTATAGATATTGTGTTCCACATCTATAATCACATTAATACATTAAAAGAAGACGTTACTTTGTTTTTTGTTAAAAATTAAGATAAACCAGCACTATTTCCCTATATTCTTAAGTTTAGAACTTCTCAGTGAAGAGCCATGTTCCAATTTAAAATTAAAAAAAAAACATTCGTGTTTATGTTGCACCTTCTTATTTTAAGTGTTTAATTTCTGAAATAAAAATTATATACTTAAATAAAAATAAGTCACATGAAGCTCTTATATGGTTTTTATTCAATGTTTTATTATTTACTTTTCAGGTTAGGAGGTCTAGATCCATTAGACTATATTAGCATGTACTGGAACCCGGGGAGGCAGGAAGAGAACATTCTACCCCATTGGCATTATATCAGGTATATCAGGCATATCAGGTACTTATTCCTTTTTTATGAATGAAACTTAAAATCAGACGGCAAATAAGCTTACTTATTCTATGACCCACAGCTATATATAGAGTATGGTGTAGTATGGTGGTAGAGTCTTGCAACGAGTCGCCCTGATTGGTACCACCGCCTTACCTATTTCTGCCACAATGTCGTCAGTGTCGTGTTCTGGTTTGGAGGGTAGGGTAGCCGGTAAACTAACTCACGCAAGAGGCGTACCATACCAGCTTCAAGTTGGCAACGCACCATTTCCACCTTTGGTGTCTATAGGCGACGTGCATTTCTTACCATCAGGAAATCCGTCTGCTTGATTGCATTCCAATATCTTAAAAATACTTTAGAAACTCCCCCGTGTCGATCCTGGTCCTGTGTAGAGTAGACCAAATGCCTTTCAACCAGGCAAAGAGACAAGCATACATTTACTAGGTTACTACCAACAGGACCACTGTTGGTAAAGTGCTGTGCAGCAACTCGCCCGGGTGTTGATCCATCCATGGAATAGATAAATAAGGTTGGAAAGGAAATGTAGGCGAGGCAGCCGCGCCGCAAGTAGTGTTAAACGATCATACTTCAACAAAATTACAATTAATGTATTATTTTAGTATTTTTTGGAATGTGCCGCAGTAAACATCTCTTGAAATTGTATTAAAATGCCGAGTTCCGCTGTAATAACTTGTAAAATTTAAACCACACACAAAAATATATGAAGCGAGGAAGAATTTGTTATCACATTTAAGCCGATAAAATCGTTTAAAAGTATTTTTTTTTTGTAAATAAATTTAATACGACTCCATGTCCTGTTCTTACTTTGAATATTAATACGAACCTTTGAAAATAAAGCTAGCAAGTTCTATAAAATATACATCGCTGCTAAGATACGTAAATATTTTTAGTTGCACCATAGTATGCGCGCATTGATTCGCGTCCTATGAACTACCATCAAGAAGCCAAATTACATGGTACGGTTTCTTCATCGAAGTAGTGATGAGCACGTTACGATAAATTCTCAAAGTTGTCGAAGATTTGATGGCAGAAACTCAAATATAAAACTAGTACCGTTTTTATTATATTTTTTGTTTAATTTTACTTTGGATTCTCAAAGAACATTGACATCACATCCTTGAACAATGGGTTAATAGTTATAACCGGATCCCCACAAAATCGACCCACCACAATTGTTTTTTCTAACAATTTTTTTACCCGTGTTAATTAATTTTAAGCAATAAATTGATTCATTGCATAACATTAAGTAACACTGGTAAAATTAAGTTGCTCAACAACGTTTGGAAATAGTAAAATTTTAAATATCGTCTTAAATTATCGACTTATTCAATCCCTAGCGTATTTAGAAATTTCTTGCATGTGAGCGTAAGTCACTTATTGGGCATAATATAATGTTGAGAACCGTAACTTTGTTTAGTGTGCGTAATTAGTGTATTTATTAAGTTGTGTATGTAGTGAATTCAAGTAGTGGGAGACAAAACGGCGACACTGGTTGGACAAGTGCGAACAATAACCCTTCCAACCTTATTTATCTATTCCGTGGATCCATCGCCTCGTCTATTCCTGTCGCCATAATGACATTGTCGTGTTCCGTTCCGGAGCGATTTGTATGTATCAAAAGGGATTTTAAATTAAAAGGGGGCGGAATATCTGGTGGAAATACATCATATAAGGACATCTGGTTTCTAGGGCAGCTAAAAAAGATACGATTTTTCTCACTTCTTGAATATATTTTTAAATCATAATGGTAGCAGTTTTATTTGTCAAACAATTCCAATATTACGATACATTCCACACTAGTATATAGTCTACTAGCTGTGCCCATGACTTCGTTCTCGTTTTTATTTAATTACTTTAATTTTTACATTTCTACATTAAAATTCTAAAATAAAGTAAGCTATTCCTTATTACATCAGCTGTCTGCCAGTGTTAGTCCCGTCGAAATTGTTCCAGTCATTGCAGAGATTAGCCTGTACAAACAGACGAACAAAAATTCTAAAAAATATTTTTGTATATCTACCTTGTACCTACATAATGTGCACTTATAAAAAGTGGTTATTTTAATATTTCATACAGACACTCAAATATTATTTATTTGTATAGTTGGAAACCAATTCTGTAAATCTCCAGTATAGGGAAGTTGTTGGTATTAATCAGAGCGATTGAAGAACTAGTTCCTTAAGTCTAACTGAATAGAAATGAATGTTTTAATTAACTTGCGGGTGATGGGGTCGTCACAACTAAAAAGCCAATCTATATATTTTTTGTATATTTCTGCAACATGCCAATCTATATAAGCCATTTCTCTGGTTTATATTAATGAAGATATTTTTATTTTCAATACCAGTTTTGGACTCTCAGATCTTCATGGTGATGGAAGAGTTCACCCTGAACCACACCAATCTGAGCCCAATTCTGGCTACGGCCTGGAGCTGACCTTCAGACTGGAATCAGACCTTCGGGAACCTCCATTGTGGCCAGCCACCTTACTGCAGGCGCTGGCTAGATATATATTTATTACTGGTGAGTAGTAGGGCCATAAAAATACAATTAACAATACAATTCTTATGAATTTTGCGGTTACAAAATTGTGTGGTCCACTGTAGTTGGTGCCTGACTTTGATGCACGGATACCTGGCTTCGATTACCAAGTAGACCAATTTGTTCTAAGAGTTTTTTCAAATTAATTGAAAAAAAAAATAAGATTGGCATTGTATTTGTGTCCAATATGGCGACAGACTTGCCACCTGTCATATCTATTTAATAGAATAAAAAATATATATGTATATGAAACACAAGCGACACAGTCCTTATTATGCTCAATTTTAATTAGGTCTATTTAAAACCATTTTACCATTTACAAAAATTTTAATATACTGTTAAGTCGAACCTATCCTCTAAGAATAGTGAAATTACTTAATGAATTTGCATCAATACTGCAGGCAATAAGTTTTGTGCCGGAGACCATATATCCTGGCACGCGGCGCTGGACGGGTCGCGGTCGCGGGTTCGACACCTGCTGGTGGCCGAGGACCCCGTACTGCCGACCGTCACTACGCCACACGGGACCGTCACGTTCTTGCAGGTACACGACGTTCGCCGTTTGGTTAGTGCACGAGATGTGAACAACGTCTAAATGATATACAAACATCATGGGCCCTAGTACCTCGGCTAATCGTGGGTATTCTAGTACATCAACTGCCTAACCCTTCGGGGATAATAGGCGTGAAGATACCATTTATATACAAATAAAAGCAATTAGGAAAGGAACAAGCACACGGTTCTATACAGTCATTACTGGTGCGTTGCTTTAACGTTTGCAATACTACCCAACTATCCAGCACGAAACACATCAGTGGCGAGCAATGATGCTATAGCATTATTGGGTTTTAATACCAGTATCATCACTCTCCATTAAGGTGTATTGGCACAATGACGAGCACTAACAATATGACGACATATCTTTTGCAAAATGTTACAACCCATACTAACTGAAATAGTAGAATAACCCAGTAGTTTTTTTTTTATGGAAAAAGGAGGCAAACGAGCAAGCGGTTCACCTATATGGTAAGTGACTACCGTCGCCCACGAATAACTGCAATACCAGGGGTATCACAATTGCGTTGCCGACCCTTTAGAAAAGAGTACGCTCTCTTTTTGAAGGTATATAAATTCTCTAAGTAAGTCGTATTGCTTAGAGAACGACAACTGATTCCACAAAGGTGTAGTAGGTGGCAAAAATGCCTACAAAATCGCACAGTCGACGATCGCCACGTATCAAGAGGGTGTGGGTGAAATTGAGTTTTGTAAAAAAAAAACTAGTTTATTCTCCTAGCGGTGATGGGGTCTTCACATACCTACGCCGTAAAAATAATCTGATTTTAGATGGTGGGATGTACCAGCAGGGAACTGAGGGCAGCTCAGAGAGGGTCAGGGTTCGAAGTACTCAAGTCTATTGCCAAAGATACAAGGTAAGGTTCACTAGTTACACACAACTCACTGTAATTTGAAGTTACTTTCTTTTTTTTAACGGTTTTGATAATAGTTTTGTAGTTCTAGAAACATTTTCCCGTATTCGTCCGGCCCGGGTCACTTCCAACAAGACCACTGGTGGTAGAGTGCTGTGCAGCAACTCGCCCGGGTAGAGATCCACCACCTTACCTATTCCCACCGCCATAATGACATTTTTTTATAAATAAAGAAATAAATATCCCTGGACAAATTACACAAATTGATCTAACCCCAAAGTAAGCAAATTATATGGGTGTTAGACAACGATACTAATACTTAAATAGATACAATAATAAATTTAATAAACACACGGACTCGCAAATACAGACATCTATGTTCATCACACAAATGCGAGCCCTCGTCGAGAATGGAATCCAAGCCTCGCAGTTGGTCAGTAGAGCTAGACGTGTACGGTCCAGAGGATCGGGTAGCCGGTAGACTTGCACATAAAGTCTATCAGTCTCGACCACAGACATCTATGGTGTATAGGCCACGGTTGTCTCTTACCATCAGGACCTTCAAACCAGAACCCGAGACCTCCTACCATTCCAGATGCGGCGGCAGGTGGCTGGTGACGCGGCTCAACAGGTGCTCGGTCCGGGTGTCGCAGTCGGGGGCGGAGGCGGCGCACCTGGCCGGGGTCTCCGCCGGCGTCCGCTGGGCCAGGTATATCCCGGTGAGATAGTTTTTTTTTAAGTTTTTAGGCAAAAACGTCCTGCCAACCCCTCTGGCCCCTTGAACTGAATACTCGACATGGTGGTAATACCTCCGCACGATAACTTGTTCAGAAGAATAAGACATGCGCCTTAATTAAGGCACATGCCATCCTCTTTTAATTAATTAGAAAACGAAGGAGACAGAATATTTTAGTCATGTCAAACTAGTCGGAACATAATAACTCGTACGGCTTTTAATCGAAATATTTCGGGGTAGAAGTGTCTTATACATAGTAATTTGAATTCATATATATATATTCCTAATAAAGTTAATTTGAACTTTAAAACCATATTATAAAGATTAAATTTCATTGGAGGGAAGGCAAAACAATGGAGTGACGTTAGCATTGTATAATAAAATATTAATGTCAATTTAGCGTATTTCGATTTTTAATTATTTGTAGAAATGCAGAGTAGGTTTAAAAGGTGAATAAATATGAAAAAAAAATGCTAGCAATATATAGTAAAAACAACAAATTTGTTTTCCCTTAGAAACTACGAGTATTCCCACTTGCTAAATATTTGATATTCGTTCCGTCGTTCTGAAATTGATTTAATATAAAAGTCGTTCAGAAATAAAATTAAATTTAAAAATGAAGTTTTTTTTATTATTTGGGTTTTGAGCGAAATTTTTATCCCGGTAGTGCGGAGGTACGAAGTTCCCCGGTAAAGCTAGTTTACACTTAGAGAAGATAGCGATAACTTAAAATAAATTTAGTTGGTGACAGCAGAATTACCAGCATTGTCGTGTTCCGATTTGGAGATAATGTAAAGTTATGCCAGCCTCGGCTCAAGGAACATAACATTTTCGACCTATTAAAGTTGACCAGCATTTTTACCATCGACAAAGACGTCTGCTTTTTTGTCTTCTAATACCTTAAAAATGTTTCCAGAGTCCGGAAGAACAAGAGAATCTCCTGTCTCCGAGTGTGGAGAAGCAAATCAAGGAAACCTTACAGAGAGGCCTTAGCAGTATGAGTGACAGGGGCTCTGAAGGTAGGAAATATTTTTTTTCTTTTTGTATCATAGACTAACTGCTACTCGCGACTTCGTCCGCGTGGTCTATGATCCCGCTGCAACTACGGTGTCATGCTAATGCTATAAACATACCACGTGCAAAAGATAGTATTTCTATAGCAGAAACTATAATTATATATGTATATTTACACCAAAACAATTTTTAGAATTTTTGTCTGTCTGTTTGTTTGTACCCGCTAATCTCTGAAACAGCTGGACCGATTTTAACGGGACTTAGGCTACTTTTATTTTAAAATTTTAATATAGAAATTATAAAATAAAATAAATTAATAAAAACACGGACGAAGTCGCGCGAACGGCTAGTCTTCAATATGCAGAATTACCTCCTCTACATTTTTATTATATGTATGTATATATTTACTGCCTCTCTGGTCGAGCGTAGTCGGTGTCTGGGTCTGACGCGCATGGTCGCAAGTTCAATTCCCGATTAGGGCAACTCGTTCTTATGAGTTTGGTTTTCAGTTTATCTAAAAAAATACATATTGGATTTGTGTCAAATATGGCGACGGTCTTGCCACCCGTCGCATCATGGGTCATAATACCATCGGCTAATCGTGGGTGCACAAGCGTGCACCTCTACCCACCCCTTCTAAGAAACTCAAGTGATGGTATTATATATTTAATTTGAAAATTAAACCTTGTTTTGATTGATTTTAGGTCACAAAATGTCAACAGACAGTTTTGAAATGTCGAGCATCGAACGCGCACTGCCACAGTTACCAGAAATAATGCAGGTATGTTTGAAAAGGGCATCTTTATAACCAAGTAACTCCATTTTTCTATGAAATAAGACAACAAACCACAGGGCTCTCCCAACGGGACGAGACCGTGCCCTATAGACACCATTGATGTTAAAGATGCGTCTCTGATTTTTTTTATGGGATAAAACAACGAACAAGCACACGGGTCTTCTAATGGTAAAAGACTACCGTGGTCAATAGACACCAAAGATGTAGGTGCGCCGCTGTCCTGTGGTCAGACTGTTAGATGTGTGAGTCTACCGGCTACCCTACCCTCCGGACCGGAACACGACAATGTTATGGCAGCAGGAATAGATAAGATGATAGACCCGGGCGAGTTACTGTACAGCACTCTACCACCAGTTGTCTTGTTGGAAGTGACCCAGTTGACCTTTACTCGCATATAACGAGCTGACTGGTTGGAAGGCAGTTGGTATATTCTAGACCCTATTCTACTTCATTTATATTTACAGAAACGTCCCAACAACATTTTTTATGTGATATGTTTGCAAAATCTAGACAAATTTCGTAGTTAGAAAAACAGGACACGAAGGTGGCGAAAACAGATGTTACACAGAAATAGGCAAAAATGATCCACCTAGATAAGGTCATGATGTTAGTGATAAACAAATTAACTTCATCCATCTATTGTTTTTCTTAGGAGTTAGAACCTATATAATAAAAGAAATAAATATTAGTAGACAAATTACACAAATTGATCTAAATCTAAAGTAAGCAAATTATATGCTTGTGTTATGGGTGTTAGACAACGACACCAATACATAGAAATACTGTATTTATTTATTTATTTTTGGGTTTACCAACAGTTGTTGCAATAATATAAAGTATACATGTACATGAAACATAAATAAAATAAGCAATTGCACAACTAATTATAGGTAAACACAAAAAAGATTGAAAAAAATAATTCAAATTAAAAATTTTAAAAATGCCAACATTAAATTTTACTTAAAATAATTGTAAATAAATTCTTAATTCTTATATAAAAAATACAAAAAATACATGCAAAATCGAATAAGAATGATTATTATTATTATTATTTTACAGCTAAATGGATACGATTCTACGAATGTAAAATATAA
>DVZL01003276.1:0-14192 GCA_018236625.1 Lasaia peninsularis
CACCCAAGATTAGCCAAGGTACTGAGATCTATGATGTGATAGGCGGCAAACCTATCGCCACTTCAATTACATTCCAATCTCAAGCAATGTAATGCTTACTCAGAATAATCTGAAAAACATTTAAGAATAGTTGCCCGACCTGGAAATTGAACCCGGGACGTTACGTGGCTAACGGTCTTAACAGGCGATAGCCGAGGCGATGCGATCTAAGTAAGTAAAATTTATTAACGATGGTCAAAATTTATTTAGGATCCGTAAGAACATTCTATTTTAAGTATTATCTAAATTACCAAGACCTAATAAAATCGGTAAGGCCGTTCTTTACATTACTTATTATTTAGATGGCTAATTCACACGAAGCAGACGTCTGCTCGCGGACGACGAATTTGGAACAGGATAAATCAGTTGTCATTACCGCGGTAACAACACTTGTTGCGATAAAACCGAACCTTTTTCACTAAAAAAAATATTGATTTCAACATTGACCAATTACTTTCTTTCATCGGATATCCTTTCATCGGATTGGTCGAACCTCGTCCTTTTATAATCATATCACGACATCAACTGACCGTGGATTCCCGCCAATCATGATAGAGAGATTTGGGCAGATCTTGTACAAAAATTGCTTTATGTATCGCGGCAATGGCCATGTCTAGTGGTTAGCGATTCGGAGACGAAGCGAAACGTACTTTGAGAGCAAATTCTGCCTTGCTTGATGGACAACTATATAACTCTTTTTGGCGGGAGTTTGCAAAATAATAATTTAAAATAAAATCGTCACGCTCATATTCCCGAAAAGGTAGGCAGATGTACATGAGCACCCACAATTAGCCGACGATATTAGGTCTTATGATGAGACTGGTGGCAATGTGGATGTTTTCCTTCACGGAGAACTCTCAGAAAGTGTACTTAAGTAAATATTCCTCGTTACACGACGGGGTTCGAATCTGGACCAATGCAAGTCCGAAGCACGTGCCACTAGGCCACCGAGACGTGTCATTTAAAATGAAATGTAACTTTAATTTAAAATCTCCATTGTGTATCCCGCATATCCAGATATATCCCGTCTAGTGTTCCACCTCGTGAAACAAAATTGAACTCAATTACCTTAATAATAGAGACAGTTTTCATTTGTCGTAACAATCTTATAACAATTACACTACGAGGCGTTCACAGTGACTCCCCCATTAAATTGGGGCACTGGATGTATGTGATTATCTCTACATAGAGTTTCCATTGAAGTGCCAAATAAGATTTCCCAAAGGCCTTGTGTAAATAAGCACTAAGAGCATGCAATAGTGTTTTTATGGGATAAGACAGCGATACGGTAAAAGATAATCATGGTCTGTAAACACCATAGATGTAGGTGCATCGCTTTTAAATCAAATTGCAATTTTAAATCCAGTTACAATTTGTTTGTAACCGACTTGAAAAAAGAAGGTTAATGAGTGGAACAAGTGTTTTTAGGGTTCTATTACTAATCTAACTCCACTATCAGTTTGTTTGTCCGTCACTATGCTGTATCTCATGAACCGTGATAGCTAGACAGTTGAAATTTTCACAGATTATGTATTTCTGTTGCCGCTATAAACACAGAATAAAATAAATGTGAATGAAATGAAAGTGTGCTTCCATAAAACAAATGTGATTTTGTTCAGGAGATACAGCCTGGTGGCAGGCAGACAGGCAGACGGACAGCGTTATTTTCTTAAGAAACGTAAAATCTCATACGCCCCGTTACCGTCTTTAGTGTCTACGAGTATTTCTTGATATTAGGAAATCCGGTTTCCTCTCCCAACTTCCAAACCTTAAAAAATATTATCCTTATGTTATTTTACCTTGATTATGTCAAAAAAGGTCATTGGCTAGGCCTCTTAATAGTCGTGTAAAGGTCATTGTCGCATACCTACTGAACAGCGTAATAACTAAAGTGACCAAACGTCCCGTTTTGAATAGGACAGTCCCGATCAGCAGCAGGCCCGGGATGCAAAAATGTTCCCTTTTTACAAAATGGGGCGAATATTAGCCAAAGTTTATACATATCTACGTAGTAATAAGCGTTATTTTTGCAGTGCATGTATTTCGTTATATTTTCGCCGATGTGTATTATGTATTCATAATAAAAAAATCAAATACCTACCTACCTACATATAATTGTTTTTTGTTAAAATGTATTTTTTTCTAATTTGCTCAATAAAACCATTTAGGCCCTGATGATTTTGTAAAAAGCGAAGCCGGTAGGGTAATTGAAAAATATAATTTTTAATTTATGTATATAGTACCTACCTAAACGCAAAACTAAATTTTTAAAAACCCACGACGGTTAAAAGATTGAAAAAAAATAAAATAATTAAAAATTTAAATCGGAGTTTAAAGATTTTGTTTCAAACACAAAAAAAAATCCGTCGGGGGCTGCCATTAAATACCTAAACAATTTTGGAGTTTTATAGTAACGTTGAATCACTTTCCAACTTATAAAGCTTATTGTGTAAAAACATACCCTTTTTTCAATGTAGTCGGTTAAAAAACCTATGCGTTATTCTCATGTATGCTATCTACTGTAAAGTTTCATCCAATTCCGTCTCGCAGTTTTTTCGTGAAAGAGTAAGAAACATCCATAAATACCTACAAACTGTCGCGTTTATTATATTAGTATGATTTGCATTGAAATTTATGTTAATTGGTACACAAAGGCTGTCATCTCAAAATAGAGATCATTGCCAGACGACCCTTGCAAACAGAGACATAAAAACAGATAGTAACAATTAATAAGGGTATTGGTGCAAATAGCCATTTTTGAAGACGTATGGGGTATAAACGAAAGTGAATCTACGAACCACGCTGTTCTAGCTAATAATACATTGGACAAAACTACAAAGGAATTCCATTGTAATGTAGTTTGAGAGTTTGAGTAGAGAAATATGTACAAAACAATCTGTAAAGTCAAGCAAGAAATAGCATTTTTAACCTTCTAAATGTCATATAATAAAAACAAATGAAGCAAATATTATACCCATGTAAATGTTATTTAGTTGTTTACAAGATAAGTATATGCCGGACAAAATTAAAAATATGCTATCTCTTTTTGTCCTGTACGATCGTCATATCAACGAAAAGAATAGCAACAATAAGCCCATACAGTTCAATGTCACAACAATAAACTGGACTGAATACTTACAATTTACAAACTAATAAATAAGAACTGTGTATAATTATGTACTACGAAACTATAAAAATACGAATAAACAAGTCAAAACTGTGACTAATTATATTGTCATTATGGAATTTAATATATCCTAGTTATTGTAATTTGTTATAAACAAATACGTATTGTCTAATAATAAAATTATACTTTATAAATGTAGCTACTGATTCTTTGTCGCATGAAAAGGTTATTTCATTTGTTGAAATTGTTATAATATTTACAGTCTTGGCAAACAAAACCATACAAAATACCAGGAATAAATGTTTTGTTATCCATTTATAAACCGGCACAACACTTTAATGGAACTATAACTAGCACGTTTCTAAATTGAAGACAATAAACGTTATACTCACAGGATAGTACATCCCCTGCGGCGGCAAAAAAAATGCCCCTGATCCCCACAGCTTGCCGTTTATATTTACTTGTGATCACAAATATACACTCCACGTTCGCCCCTTGTCTGGGCGTCGAATTCACTTCACAACGGTTATTAGCTTGACGAAAACATGAGTATTTAGAAAATTAACTATGGAAAATACTAAAAAGATCTTTAGTTTTTAGGTTATGTAGATATAAGCGCGGAGGAACGCGCTATAGCACTGAAAGCGGTTGACGTCGATGTGCAACAACGAACGGGCACGCGTGGCGACTCAACGAACTCGAGCGAACCATCCGAGTGACAGAGATGGCGCGAAAGCCGATTGCAATCGGTTCTTAGACTGAAATATCACTTTCTTTGTCTAACTCGTAATACAAACAGCTGCTCTGCTCTCCGATACATATTTTTATTTAAAACCAAGCTTCAAATATCTTTAGATTAAACACTAACAATCTTACATGAACCTTTCTATTTTGAAGCACTTTTTATGAATATACGCAGAATTCTTATTTTTAGCTATGCTACGAGTATCACAATTTACTTAACGATTTATTCACAGTTTACTTGTAATCAAAACGAGTGGGATACAGCTGCTGTGAAGAATGAAGATAACTTCGTATTTCTGGTGTGAGCGAGAAGTAAAATACTTCATTCCTTTGTTATTCTCTTTCGATTAGCCGAGAGTGGTTCGGATCAATGAATCGCTCCCTGGCCCCCCGATCCCGGCGTCATCCCATGTACTCGCACTCCCTCTCACAATTCACATCCAAGTTACCCACTCACAATAGTAATTTTTATTTTATGAGTGGATTAAACTGCAAAGTGTACGGAGATGGAATGACATTGTCATGAGCGTAATGTAAGATTGTATTTTGCACAAGCGTTCTATTTTTCCTAGCTTAACCCCGATTCCTTCTTTAGAAAATACGAGAGGCTTGACTTTTGTGTAATACTTCTTAGTTTTTATCTATCAAAACTAGGTATATGACGAGACATTTTCATGCAAATCCAGCTAGCCATTGTAATTATAAGACGGGCTCAGGCCTCAGCTAGTGTCCAAGCTCGAATACTAGTGTCTTGGTGTTTACACTTTTTACTCTATTAATCCCCTTTTAATGTTATAATTAAACTTATTTTTCTTGTTTGATAAAATCGTCAAGAATGATAGTATTAACATACTTGTTTGTAAACAACACAACTTAAGACAAAGCATCTCGGAAGTAGGTACCTAATTAGCTAAGTAGGTAGGAATAGGTATTAAGTACCTATTCACTGAGGAAGTTGTTTCCTACAATTTTTTGTAAGTGTGACTTTACGAAATTATCTTATTTACCTACGTTCACAAATTATAAACACTAATAGGTATTAAAATTTTATTTTAGAATTTTGAGTAATGTTTGAAATAAAGTAGTAATGGTTTTAATATTACTAACTGGATGAGACTAGAGTACTTCGATACCAGGAATGTTTGATAGGGAACTAAGTACTGCATAATAATATCTTACTTTTATATATTTAATAGGTTGTAGAATTATGTAATAATCAAATATCACTAGTCCGTTTTAGGTGAACAACAGACAAGAGGCATACTTGGTAATTAGAGGACCTATTGAATCATTGCATCTAGGTACCTATTCCTTTAACGAATCAGAGTTTAGCTATGAACATACCTTATCGTGGTTTCCTATTAACGAGTAATAATTGTATGAATATTTAATAGTCTAAAAGGAATAACAATAAATAATATTGAACTAATGAAGGACAGTATGTATGTAATTAAACTTTTGTATTTTTTCAATCTTTATACAACTAGCGCCATCTATGTTCGTCATTCCCTAAGTTTTCTATACGACTGCAGTGTTTAACTAACGATTTGTCTGCATTAGTCATAGTTGTCTCATAAGCCACAAGATAGCGTATTATTAATAAAAATATTAAACTGTCGTTTTAAATTGATATTGTATTTCATACGAAGGTTTTATTTCAAAAAGACAAAAGTAGCACTCATAGGTTTAATATTTTTGTTTTCTTACCCTATTTTTTGTTACTAGCTTGTTATTACCAAGAAACTTGTGTAATATTGATCTAAGAATTTAAATATTATGTTCATTGTAAATATTATGTACAACAATATAAATATGTATACATCACGAAGGATATTTAACAATTTATTTGTCTCCTCATAAGCTGTTTACCCAGAATTTACCCGGTTCATAAAAACTTAAAAATTTTCTCCATTTTGAAAGAGTTATTACTTATTGACAACAAGACCTAGTAGTCTAGTGGACTATATGTATATATGTAAGTATATTCGGCGGACATTACCTAACAGGCTCCACCGTCAGCCAGGATCCACCGTCTTGTCTATTCTTTCTGCCATAGTCAATACGTCCATTGTAGGATTTCAAAATATATTTTTGATTATCCACGAATTAAAAACATAATGTTGAAATTAAATGAAATGAATTTTGTTGAAGTCCTTGTTTTGTTTAATTATTTTGTTTTGTACATTACTAAAATAAAATTCTAAAGTAAAAGTAACCTAAGCTGCTCCTTATTGCATCGGCTGTCTGCCAGTGAAAGTCCCGTCCAGCCATTTTAGAGATTGTCGGGTACAAACAGACACACAGACAGACGGACAAAAATACTATGTTTTTGATAAATAAGCTATCTTATTGTAAATTTTCATCCAAATCCGTTCAGTAGTTTTTTCGTGAAAGAGTAATAAACATTCATACATTCATTCCATCCATACTTACGAATTTTCGCGTTTATAATATTGGTAGGCCTAATAGTATTGTTAATTATTTTTAACTGTCCAATCTCTCTTACTCCCAATTTTCGGTAGTTGACAAAACCATGAAACAAATTGGTCATGCGAGAGAGATAGTTGTCCCTATTAGAATGAGATATATCCGTACCATCCATATTAATGTTAATTTTGTCTATCGGTCTGTCGGTTACTCTTTCACGCCAAAACCACTGATCGGATTCTGATGAAATTTGGTACGAAGATAGACCTTGAAGAAGGACATAGGCTATTTTTTACTGCAAAAAGGAGGGAGGCAGCGGTTAGAGGAGGGGATGAATATTAGTATGTTGTGATGATATATAAATATAACCGGTTCGTTTTCCTTTTACAGTTGCCTAGATTTTCTTTGTATGATAGTCGCACGCGAGCGAAGCCGTGGGCAACAGATAGTATTTAATATTGCGGACAGGAGTTATCTCCAAATAATACATTTAGTTTCATGTTCAGTGAATAATATACAACAAAAATAAGGAGATAGGTACCTAAAATGAACAAATAAAATGATATTTTCTGTGAACATTGAAGTCTATTCATATCTCCTGATTTTGAAAGTCTAACCGAAACATTTATTCAGATTCTCTTTGTCTTCGACTTCACATAAAATGCGTTGTTTTACTGTAACTAGAGCATTATCGATGAAATAATAAAAAACCAGCAAGGCACCTTAGGAAATAGAAGCTTATTCCGATAAATAGCTGACCCGGCGAACATTGTACCGCCAGAAATTGACTGTCAATAACAGTTTGGAGTAAAATCGACCATATGTTTCTTATGTTTCATGAAATTTTCCAAGTTTTTCTTTCCTTAAGAACCTTCTCCTGACAATATGTAATACAACGAAAATACAGGTCAAGTGCGTTGCCAACATGAAACTGAGATATTAAGTCTCTTGGTAGGTAAGTAAATATATTGATGACTCTAAAGTTGAAAGTATGAAGAGGTAAGTTTTTGTGTACAAATCTGGATCACAAAACTGTACCATATAATGGTCACGGTGCTAGTGGTAAATAAACCAACAGTCGTTTCTACAAGCTGAAAATAAGAAAGCTGGTAATATTATGTGACACGGTAAAGTGATGGTAAACGAGAATAAAGTTGAAAATAAGGAATGTCAGCGATCAATCACTATCCATTGCTCGGCAGGGTGAAAGCCCGTTGTAAATAAATTACTTATGGTCAGCATGTGAAAGCTTTCCTTTCGATATAACCTGCGGCCCCAATCTTAGCTTAAAATAACTGAAGAAAATTATAGCGCCTTCAAAATACTTACCTGAAACAAAAAACACACCAATAAGTATTTTTTTATTCTGTTAATGAACAAAATCAGGCGTTACTTTGCGGAAATCCGTATCAATAAAATTGTTATTAAGCAATTTCCCGTCATTACCAGGAAAACTTGAGTGCAATCTACATCTCCTAACGATGTTTCGGTTACGAAGCAAAGCAAGATCACGACTGGATGTGTGTGTGTATGTGTGTGTTTATATGGAGCTAGATATTTATATTATGTTGGGTCTTCTATTTCTGGTAGGTCCAATACACTTAATGTAGTCTTACCTAATCAATCTACCGCTATACTACTTATTTGGTGGGAGTTCGCAAAAAAGAATTGATAATTTTGCGTTTAAGTTGGTGATAATAATAAAATGTTGATGTATACGTTACAGTTGGGGATATAATTAGGTAATAAAAAAGAAGAATCTATAAAACATAGTCCTGAACATAATAGAAAAGGAAAGCAGCTGGCTACGTATATAAGACTAAAATGAAATAAGTGTAAATGCAAAAAAACTGTTCTAAGCCGACTTCAATGTCGTTAAGTACACAATTAAAAACGTATTATAACGTACCCAACACGCGCGGTGTAGAAAACCGCGCGTGTTGGGTGTTAAATATATAAATATTTAAACATTTTCCTCTCGAATCACTTTATGTATTAAAAAAACCGCATCAAAATCCGACTGATAGTTTTAAACATTTAAGAGCACAAATGGACAGACAGATACTTTTTTTATACTTTGTAGGTATAACTCAGTAGGCCAAAATTGCCATAAAATTTATATAGGACTAGGACTATTTTGAGGATACACACTATCTAGCATGTAGAAACATTGATCTGTAAAAAGTTATAAATTTTGTACATTAAAACATTATAGGTATGCAATGAATTGAGAATCTCCTTTTTACCGTCGGTGAAAAACAGTGTAAATATTTTTTATGTTAATTAAACAGTATTAGCGCAATTTCACAATTATTAATTATACTTTTTAGAAGTTGACGTAATTATATCAATAAATTTACGCCATAAACACATTATTTTCTCCGATTCTGTATTAATTAATAACTAATAATAAATTAAATTTTATATAATTAAACAAATTGCAAAAAAAACGTCATAAACAGGTATAAATGGAAATACAACTTCTAGTTACTATTATTATAAATTAAATTTGAGATTTTAACAAGTATATTTTATTCCCAATCGAAATTTACGAATGGCAAATCAAACATTAATCTAAAATCAAATATTTCGCTCACCCATATAGAAGTATTAATGTATTCCCAGTCTTGATACCATTCAAGTAATAAAAGATATTTAATCCGCATGATAAAAGTATTTTTCGCTCAGACTGGTCGCTAACATAACTTCGGGAAAAATTTAAATATTCCCGCAGAGCTTTCAAAGTTCTGATTAAGCTATTGAAACTCTTTACGTAGCAAACCCCTATACTACTGCGTTTTTAAGAAAAAAGTTTTAGATTAGTTCTATTTTTGAAAATATTCCAAATTCAAAATTTAGTTTGTACTTTGGATGAATATTATTTATTATGAATTTATAATTGTTTTTCTTTATTTATTATTCGTTGAATTAAAATTAAAAAATCGATAGTGTTTTCTTTTTTTTCTGTTAAGTAATTATTAAGAACAAGGTTAATAAAATTATGTACATTCTTAATTTATAAAAAATTATCAGACTACGTTGTTATCTGATTATAATTAGTCACCGAGTATTTAACTATTTATTTGTATTACAACTTATGAACTTATTTTTCTATATTTAGTATAATTAGGATAATAAATTATTATCCTGCATGTTGTCAAATTTTGTTGTTTTTAAATCCTAATATTATAAATAAACTAATTCATTCATTTTGGTTTCTATTTTTTTTCGGCAAAATAATAATATTATATACTTTTGACGCCTCTGTTAAACAAAACGAGTAAATGTGTGTTAAAATATAATTAATTAACAAGTTGCAAGTTAAATTTTTGTTGTGGTATACGAGAGTAGAACTTGCATAATTTAATTAACCACTCATCAACTAACTAGGTATTAGGCTTGTATTCTTCTTCAGGTCTAAGAGCAAGAGGTGCTTAACATTTCGATCATATTAGGAGTTCGTAAATCTTGTATGACATATGTTTTGCTTATCACATTTATAATACTGGATGTTGCTTACATTGGGTTATTGGATGGTTATAGGGTATGATGGCTGTTGTTACCCTCAACATACCAGTAATTTTCATGAATTGTCAACGTTTGCTATAACGCCATCTATCGCATCGTTGATTAAACTATTTAGTACCAACTAATTTTATTTTTCTCAACCTACTGTCTTTTTGACATTTTTTGTATATTATTTTTAAAGGTCGGTCGGTATATGCGAGTAACTTAAAGTTATGCCAGTTTTTTTCTGCTATGAAAATCCAGATTAAAAGCTGACGTTTGGTAATCCATTAACTTATTAAAAAAAGTGAATTATATATATCTAAAATCTTTTTTATTATTTGCGTTTATGATATATCTAAGTAATTTGCACAATTTTACGATAACATTGTGTTATTAGGCACTTTAGTTAAGTTCGTAGCAAACAAAAAAAAAAACCTTAACCAGCTAGAAACCATAGAGGTACCTATTTATTATAGATAGAGTAGAGAAGTTTGGTGTCCAACTGACTCTCGGTTAAATGAAAAAGAAATGATTGCTACTAAAGTAGCCTAGTAGAGAGACAGATAGGTAGGGTGCCGCCAAGAAACCGAAGGTATTTACCCCAATCTTGATTCTCTTTCTAATGTCAGATGTTTCCATAGTACCTACCTACTCTATGCATAATAACCTCTATGGTTGAAGAACATTTTAATCCGCCAGATAACATAATTTGATGACATTTATGTTTAAATTTGATTTGAATTTAGAACAATTTTAGAATTACGTTTATCTAAAATTTCCCAATTTTTGGCGGGATCAAGAGCAAGTTGGCCGCTGCTTTTTTACAATTACTAAATGTTGGGTATATATTGAATAAAATTAGCCAGTTTTGTTGGCGTTTTATATAATTTTGTTCAGTTAACATACGCAAGTGAAGTATTAATAATGAAATTAGTGTATGCATCCTCTATTTTCTGAATGCCGATAAATCTCACTTTATGAGCTTAGGTAAGGATAGACCGCTAGACCCTGATATGACTTTGTGACTAGTTATGATCAATTATTGCCTCTGTGGTGTAACGGTATGTCTGTCGCCTGTGATGACCGTTAGCCGCGTAGAGTCCCAGGTTTAATCCCCAGGGTGGGCAACTTTTCTCAAATGTTTTTTAGATTATTCTGAGTAAGTATTGCATTGCCTGGGATTGGAATGTGGCGAGGTGGCGATAGGCTTGCTACCTATCACATCTGGGCCCTAGTATTTTGGCTAATCGTGGGTGTTCTAGCTCTTAATACTAGCATAGCTCAGCCTACCACTTCGGGGATAATAAGCGAGAAGGTACTTTATGACTATTTTGAAATTGATACAAATTAAATAAACTTGACTAATGGCAGCTGCTGACAAATATAAAAAGAAAACATAAATAAATTCATTTCACCGATATCTTGGACGTACTCATCAAGGCTTATCCAATTAAGTTGATGAGTAAAGTTTTAGTAACAACTTGTAAAGGAATGATTGACGACTACGTACTTACGTAATTTGTTATATAATATCGATTCTATATAAGTTAGTAGTTTGAGCCTCCATGGCCTAGGGGTACGCGTTTCGAACCTTCATTGCGGTAGCCCAGGTTCGAACCCAGTTTTTATAACTCAATTACATTTTATGATGCCCCAATATAGCGACGGACTTGCCAACTGTGATACCATGGGACCTAATATCGTCAGCTAATTGTGGGTGCATATGTACATCTGCCTACTATATCGCGGATATGGGCGTGACGATATTTAATTATACTTATACAATATAAATAGTTAAACATATGTAAGAAAAATGAAAAGAGTGTTGTGCAGCAACTTACTCCACCGCCTTACCTATTACTGCCGCCATTAAGACATTGTCGTCCAGAGGGTAGGGTAGCCGATAGACTTATAGATCAGGTCTAACAGCCCGACCACAGCGAGTGAATTTGGTAGTTTGGTTTTTGCTACACCTAGGTATATGGAATGAATCACCAGCGGCAGTATTCCCAAACGGATACGATTTAGGAACCGTCAAGAAAATAGCATACTCCTAAAAGCTCGGCAACGCATCTGTGATACTTCTGGTGTTGCGGGTGTTGATGGGCGGCGGTGATCACTTAAGTATAATTTATAATTGGTTATCAATTAGTCATAATTGGTCATAATTGGTCAGTATATTAATAAACTTAATACAAGTTCTGACATTGCAACAAATGCACTTGAGATCTGCAATTACTTCAACCATTTCTTTGCAAATATTGGATACTCCCTTGCTAATAATATCCCATCTAAATATCACAATTGTGCACCAGATACAAATTTCTTTAATAACAATACACAGGCACAACACACTCAAGAATTAGAATACGTAACTCCAACAACAACCGATGAAGTAAGTAAAATAATTGACAACCTTAACTCAAATGCTAGTACCGGAATAGATGGGATCAGCGTTAAAGCCCTAAAATGTATAAAAGAATTAATCTTAGAAAGCCTAACACACACAATTAATATATGCTTGGAGAAAGGAACTTTCCCGGATTCCCTAAAAGTAGCAAAAGTCAGCCCAATATTTAAATCAGGCAATAAAGCTGAAGCAGAAAACTATCGCCCCATCTCAGTTTTGCCAGTTATATCTAAAATAATGGAAAGAATTATTTACAATCGTTTAGACAAATATCTCAAACCAAATAATTTCCTTTTTGAAAAACAATATGGATTTAGAAAAAAATCAAATATATTATCCGCTTGTATAGATTTGATTACGGACCTTAAAGTTAAAATTTATAAAAAAAATTGGATTGGGCATTTTTATAGATCTAAAGAAGGCATTTGACACCATTAGCCATAAACTTTTATTGCAAAAACTTTCTGCCATAGGCATTAAAAATTGTGCACTTAAAATAATTGAATCTTATCTTAAAAATAGATGTCAAGTAGTAAAAATAGGTTCTGCACAAAGCAAACCTGAAAATATTTGCTATGGAGTCCCCCAAGGATCAATACTTGGACCCTTATTATTTTTAATATATATAAATAGTATCAAAGACTTAAATTTAAAAGAAAAAATCAGTCTTTACGCAGATGATACTTGTTTGTTCTATTTCGGTCAAAAAATTACACAATTAACTGCAGATGCTCAAGCCGATCTAAACTTACTCGACGAATGGTTTCAATACAATCTATTAACTATTAATATAGACAAAACTAAGTATGTAATTTTTAGAGCCAAAAATAAAAAAAATATCCAATTTTCCTCCACTTACGATAAATAAACTATCATTAATTAGAGAAAATTCAGAAAAATATCTTGGTATTATTTTAGATAGCCACTTAACCTGGAAACCGCAAATTGAAAAAGTACAAACTTAATTATCACGTTTAATTGGTTCTCTTCGTGGAATAGTTAGATGCCTTCCTATATCAGTGCGATATCATATATACAATTCACTCATAAAATCCCATTTGGACTGTATAATTGAAGTGTGGGGATGTGCTGCAAAAACAAATTTAAAAAAACTGCAAACTACTCAAAACAAAGCTGTAAAATTGTTATTTAATTTTAAGTATTTAACACCAACTGCAATTGTTTATCAAAAAACCAAATTAATGACATTACATCAGATTTACCGATACAACACATGCACTCTAGTGCGAAAAGTTCTCACTAAGAGCGTACATTCTCAATTGTCATTTACAAAAAAAGCCTTAGTTCAAAAGAGAACACTTAGAAATCCCCATGACATTTTACTCAAAACTCCAAGAACAAACTATGCCAAAAAAAGTTTACTATTTGAAGGTGCACTATACAATCAATTACCTAATTTTGTGAAAGAAACATCTACTCTAACTAAATTTAAGAATAGACTCAAGGAACATATTTTAAACAATTATACATCATTTTAATTATCAAAGTAATACAAAAAGAAAAACTAAATCATTTATTGATAATTTAAACAAAAAAAATATAGGTAACGTCAGTGATCGTCAATGCCGTGAGCTATTATTATTATTTTAAATAGCACACTATCATTAATATTTTTGGTTTTCAATAAGTATCTGTAATATAAGAAATTTAAAATTATGATAAACATTTAATAAATAAATAAATATTTTATAAAAATATTAGCGACCCGCCCCGACTTTGCACGGGTATACTATACATGTTATATGCATAAAAGCCTTCCTCTTGAATCACTCTATCTATTCAAAGGAACCGCATCAGAATCCGTTGCTTAGTTTTAAAGATTTAATCATACATAGGAAAAAAAGTGACTTTGTTTTATAATATGTAATGAAGCTCATTCTCTTGTAACATTAGCAACTGCAATTTCGATACGTA
>DVZL01003277.1:0-14192 GCA_018236625.1 Lasaia peninsularis
GGCAAACATCTGTGAAAATCTATCTAGTTATCACGGATGTTTGCCTGTCGCTGCTATAAAAACAAATACTAAAACCCGTACTAATATTATAAATGCAAAAGTAACTGTCTGTCTGTCTCTTACGCTTTCACGCCTAAACCACTGAACAGATTTCGATGAAATTTAGTACAGAGATAGAGTTGATCTTGAGGAAGGACATACTTTTTAACTGACTACGTTAAAAGAGGGTATATTTTTACGCAATAAGTATTATAAGTCGGAAAAAAGCCCTTTGAAAGTTGTCTGTGTTATTAAAATAATTCATGCGGGCGAAGCCGCGGGCGGAAAGCTAGTATAGAATAAAGTAAATATTTAAAAGGGCTCCCATACAACAAACAACTCGATTCTTTTTAAATTTTTGCTTCTTTTTAAATTATCAATTACGTTTCATTCTGACAAATGACTATTTTGTAACATCCTATGACTGGTGCGGGGTGCGTCATACCAAAGCAGTACATACCTTATATAAACGTACTACATAAGGTACTCAGGTGAGTTAACGATTCTGAGATCATCAACAATGTAGACATAACTATACTTTAAACATTATATCGATGCTAAACACTACAATATGGATGCTATGTGAATTACTAATGGCTCAGTTTTACTTAATTTTGCAGTATATGCTTCCTGCGAACAAAGAATGAGGAAGTATCAATATATTTTTTTAATTTCCAGTCAAAATTTAAAAGTGATTTTAGGTTATTCTCTTATAATTATTTTAACGTATTTAAAAAAATATGTTTCTAGCTTTTGCCAGCGGCTTCGCTCGCATTAAATTCGGGTTTCCATTCAAAATTCAATTCCCCCTTTTAGGCTTAGAAAGAGACAAAAATCCAAGGTGCGAGTTAAAGTCGCGCACGCAGGGTTTCGTACCATTATTTATAAAAACGAAAAAAAAATTACTTTTGTTGCCATGGAGCAATGTATATTTAAGAAATATACATATAAAAAGGATGCTCCAATTACTTAAAATCATATATATACTTAAAATCACGTCAATTCATCACTCCGTTTTGCCGAGAAAGACGGACAGTCAAACACACACATACAATTTCTCATTTATAATATTAGTACGGATTATAATATTCACTAGTGCGTGTGGGTGTACTGATAGTATCTAAGTGAATGGACTTGAAGTGCGTCGCTGTCCTGTGTCCGGTTCGTTATGCCTAATGTTCACGTCTACCCGTTAATCTATCCTTCGAATCGGAACACGACAATGTCATTATGGCGGCAGGTGTAACCCTAACCAGACGAATTGGTGCACAATAACTCCACTATCAGTGGTCATGTGGGTAATGACCCAAATAACCTATGCTCTCTTATAGCTGCCTGGTAGCAGATGGTCTATTCTACACTGGGGAAGGTTAATAGGTAAGGCCGTAATATTTTGTTTCCTTACCCTTATTTACAAAGTACTGCATCAGACTTCTTATAGGCCCAGTAGCCAGAATGGTGTTTATAAATGTCGTCTGCTCTGCTTCCTCCTACAAAATAAATATTAAAGTTTGATAGTCTATTAAACATTAATAAACACTGATTGGATTTTAATATATTTTAGTAATTACTTGTGCATTCATCTAGTGTGATGTGGGAGATGAGTACGACTTATATATTTCTTATATTTAGCCAAGAAGATATTTTACTAGCTGCCCGGAAATCTTTGTACCGCTTGATTATAATGTACAGCCCCATCTATCGGGCTGATTTTTGAATCAAACCATCCAGGGCGCCATCCAAACGCGTCCAAAAAAACGTTCAAATCAGTTCAGTCGTTTAGGAGGAGTTCTGTTATATGCACACGTATCGTAGAATTATACATTATATATAAAGATAAAACAGAGTAGATAAATAATAGAGCCTCCGTGGCCTATGATACCTACGCATTTCAGATTTCCATTTGGGTAGTCCAAGTTCGAACCCCGCCATGTACTTACCAATGAGTTTTTATAACTTATGTACATTTTCTGAGTGCTTTTAGAGTGAAGGAAAACATCGTGAGGATTCATTGAACTCGACTTAATCTACATTTGGGTCTGGCATCCCTTCTGGGTTGCAGAGGTCAGATACAGTCGCTTTGCGTAAAAACTGGTATCCTAGTTAAGGTAGATAGATTAGGTAGCCGACGTGGTTTTCTTCTATCATAAAAAATACCTCTACGCCTATTATCCCCGAAAGGGTATGCATAAGAGTGCTAGTACATCAACGACTCATAAGTCCAGTAGATAGACCAGAACACCCACCATTAGCCAAGGTACTAGGGCCCTGATAGGTGGCAGGCTTATTGCCACACCGGGCACATTCCAATCCCAGGCATTGTAATGCTTACTCAGAATAATATGAAAAACATTAAAGAAAAGTTTTCCAACCTGGGAATTAAACTCTTATAAACAGGCGACAGCTGTACCTTTACACCACAGAGGCGATCTGTCATAGAAATGGGGATAGGCTAGGTTGAAGAAGAGTTATAGTAATACAAAGAAATAAGATGTCTAATAACTTACACTAGGTGTTTCGAACTCTGGCCTAATTACATTTTTATGATAATTATCGAACAAGGCCACAAATGGTTTTATAGTTGGTCCATTCCAGACGTTGTCAGGAACTGTCAGAAGACTGAAAAAGATTTTAAATATCAATAATAGTTTAAAAATTAAATATGGTAACAGTTTATTTTGGAAGCATATACAATTTGTATTAAAATGTTATTCAATAAATAAGTACCTAATGTTTTTTAATTGTATAAATATATATACAAATAATAAAATTGGAGTGTGTGCCTGTCTTTTTAATATCTGAATGTATATGGCTGATGTAATAAGGTAAGCTTATCCTTATTCCACTTTTATTTTAGAAATGTGTAACATAATATAAAAAAATAAAAACGCGGACGAAGTCGCGGGCACAGCTAGCCTTAAATAAAATAATAGTTTAAAAAAACAATTGTGTGTAAATGAATGTTTTAGGCTTGGAGGGATCCCTATAACCTTTAAGACAATAGTAAACTATTGAACTAAAATTGGGTAAACAGGTTAATATGACAATACGATAAGCTTATTTACATGATTTAAATTCAATATTAATGATCCGTCAAGATGGCGAATATTTATTTAACATCTTTAATATAGGTATTAAATAAAAACATTTGCAAAGAGGGTTTAGAAATAAATATTAATTCAAAAATATAAATGAACAAAAATACAGATGAAAAGTTTGTTTAAAAAAAATTACTTTATTATTTTTTTGAATATACCTACCTAATAGAAATATTTAATGTAAATAATCTAAAACATAAAAGAGACAAAAGAACATAAAAAATGCTTATAATTTACACTTTTTAATTATGATCGTATTAATATAATTTATTTATTTTCTATAATTTTCTACATTGTAACTTTTGCTTTTAAGAGTTATATAGTATTAATATCGAGTATTAACATAAAATTGCAGTTTCTGTATGTAATATTAAAATTACCGATTTTTACTAAGTGCATATGTATATTTTCAAGAGTAGGTACATATAACAAAATAACATTTTTAGAATTTTTATCTGTTTGTACCCGCTAATCTAATGGCTAATAATGGCTGTACCGATTTTGACGGATCCTTCAGTGGCAAACAGCTAATGTACCTATAAGAAACGGTTTAGACTAATAGAAATGTATAAAAGCTAGTAAATAAATAATAAAAAAGAGTTTTGCATATACTTGCGTATTAACATAATACTCACTTTGCTGAAGCCTCGTCGTTCTTCGACATCGGGTTTGTTTTACCTTGCAAATTGACCTGTATATAGTTGATTGCATTATTAATATCGGCATTAAACATTTCTTCACTGAGCTTAAGGATATCATCATCTGTAGTCGAGTCCTGCGCTTGTCGTAACAGATCCTCGTAGCTTTTCTTTTTAGCGTAATCAACCACACCACCTACAACTGTGCCTATTGTTTGGAGAGTATTTTGAGCACTGTTATCACTTTGACCGGTGACTTGGTTCTTGAGGAGATTAGGGAGGATGCTGTTGAAGATTTGTCCAGCGGCAGATGCTATGTCATCAGCATGACATGCTGCTGCGAACAGCAGAAATAGCAGTGTTATTTTCATTGTAGACCAGTGTAACGTATAATATGTTCCGATTACAGCGCACTAGTGATCTCTGAGCCCGTGGCGAGTAGGCGATACTCCACGACCTTTAGGTGACGTCACCTCCAGTTCTGATACGGCTTGTTATTGAGTCTAAATTTGCGGATTTCCAGTTTTAGATGCGGCGTCTGATTAAATAGATCCGAACAATGGTGGATTCCCATTTTATGTGATATTTGTAAGATTAATAACTTATGTTTATTCTCCACATAATATTATGTTGTACTTACTTTGGGGTTGGATCAATTTGTGTAGATTGTCATGGGAATGTTATTATTATCAATAAATTATATCCTCGCGTCAATATCTCCGAAGGGGTAAGGTACATACGATAGTACATACGAGCCCACGATTAACCGACGATATTAGGCCCCATCAAATCTCTGCCAAATAACCTATGGATGATGGTGACGAATAGTATTTAGCTGTGCCCGCGACTTCGTCCATGTTTTCATGAAATTATTTTATTTTATACATTTCCAAAATAAAAGTAGCCTAAGCCATTCCTTATTACATCAGCCGTCTACCAGTGAAAGTCCCGACAAAATCAGTCAGCCGTTTCATATATTAACAGGTACAAACAGACAGATAGACTAACAGACAGACAAACAGATCTAGACAGGCAAACAGACAAAAATTCTAAAAAATGCTATTTTGTTTTGTACCTTGTAAACTGTATTTTAACATTACATACAGACACTCCAATTTTATTTATTTGAATAGATGTCGGGACGTTATAGCTTTAAAAGAAGAAATTTTAACTAAACGAGTTTGATAATGAAGAATATGAAAATTCACCAACATTCTCTAATGCTCTTACTGAAGCTTGTAACAAAGAGTTTTCTTTCGCTTACATTCTTGTTAAATCGAAACTTCCAATGATTAATCCTGCTAACAGTTGCTTGAGATGAATACGGATTTACTTTCTTCCAGCTAACATCTTCGTTTTACAAATCACCCTCCTTAATGTAAACATGAGAGTCGGTTTCGTTTTGTCTTTGTCCGCTTTAATTGATTGCAATTGGGTCTTGCCCTCGGTGATGAGCTCATCACCATACATCGACTGCATTCCGATAGATTATAAATTAATAAATCAGCGCACCATGTCTTGTGACAGCGAGGACGTGGAATCGATTATCTTAAGAAATCAATAGTTTGGGATGCAGCAAGTGTTTATATATATTATACGAAGGCTAAAATTGGTGATAGTTAGAGTCATCAAAAATTCGTATTTTTAAAAGAAAGTATGAATTAACTAATTCCTGAATGGATGAGAAAGAAAGTGTTGGTGTAAAAAAGAGGTAGGACATGCTCCGAGTAATCATGCGGAAAGAATAAAAGATGAAAGATTGACAAAACAGATGTAGAGTTAGAACCGTGGATATATACCTACATATATACCTTATTTTTATATTGTACTACCTGTTCCCGCAACTTCATATGCGTTTTTATTACATTAATTTATTTTATACATTTCCAAAATAAAATTCAAATGCAGTTCCTTATTATATTAGCTGTCTGCCAGCGAAAGTAAAAAAATGTTGTTTTGGTATATGTACCTTGTAAATATACATATGCACCTAGTAAAAATCGGTTATTTTGATATTACACACATACACTCCTTTAGGTAAACTGAAAAAACTCATAAGAACAAGCTGCTCTATCCGTTGTAAAATGTCCGTCCGCTCTCATGTTATAAAAGTCGCTACTCTCTGTCTGCTCTTATGTATACTTAAAACTTTAAGGCTACGAAAGGGATTTTAATGAGGTTTTCAAATAGATATTGATTCAAGAGCAAGGTTTACCTATATTTGTATAACATGCATAATAATACCATGCGATGTGATGGGTCGACACTTTCCAAATCTACATAAAATTCCGAACCTATGTTGTAATACAACTCGTCCATTATTTTTACGTTCCAATTATAAAATTGTTTTCATTGCTTAAAAGAAATACCTCTGTTTTGGGTGAAAGTACAGGTTGATTATGGATGAAACACTTTAAACTGCAAATAATAATTGTGAAAGAAAGTCATCTGAAAGGGGCAACGTATACTGTAAACGGTTTCGAGCCACTGCACACCTGCAATGCAAGTGTGGCGTGATGGCGGACGCGTCGAGAAAAATCCTATTATACTTAATGTTTTATACATAAATAAAGTGACCAGACGTCCCGTTTTGGGACGGGACTGTCCCGTTTTACGATAACTGAGTGTCCCCAAAGATGCTAAACTATCCCGTTTTACAAAATAGTGCTAAAATTTGCTGAAATTTGCCTTTTTTCTCTTAATAAAGGCCAGATTTGCATATTTGCAGAGCAAGAGTTTTGCGGTGCACTATATGTTACCGTCTGTCTGTATGTAATACATGTAACAATTCTATTATTATATTAGAAATGAGAGAGTTTGTATGGATGTATGATTGTTACTCTTTCAAGAAAAACCTACTGGATGGATTTGGACGAAACTTAACAATAATATAGGGCTTATACATGAGAATATAACATTGGCTATTTTTTAACCGCGTTCATTAAAAAAGTGTGTTTCGTATGTTTTTTAAAGCAAGAAGTATAAGTCGAAAAAACCTGTCCTTTGAAAATTCACTGGTGTGAAGCTGTGGGCGAAAAGCTAGTTATATACGAGAACAGGCTAATAAATATTAATAATATTTATTTAATTTTTTTATTTTGCTAAATAAAATAAACATTATGATATTTTGGTGTGTACCAACAGTAATACTTGCTAATTGACGATGTCCCGTTTTGATTCCGGAAAAATGGTCATTTTAAACATAAACCAACGAGAAAAATAGTGAGGAAATACTATGCAACGTTTGAATCGAGTTTGGAACTCGCAGCCTTGATAAAGGCTACCCTACCCACTAAGACCCCTGCGGAATCTGCCTCCACTGTGCCTGTGGTGACGCGGTGGCGGGTACGCTTTCGCATTTCTTCCACCACTTCGTCAGCACCTGCCAGCCGGGCTGGCATTCACCCGGGAGCCAGGACCATTGTTGATATCCCGGCGACGTGACGGCTAGTTAGCGCGCGGCGTAACGACGATGCCGCGCACACATTCTCGAGACCTTTCGGGGCAGAGCCTCAGGCCCTTTTACGGGGGCCCTCCTTCGCACCCCCGTGCGTCTCCAGCGGATTCGTTCTGCGTTGGACGCAGCCTCCGTCGTCCTCTCCGCCGACTCCTTCTGCGAGATGACGTCCTCGTAGAAGATGAATGCTGGTACTGGCTGGCCCCCGCCCAGAGGTGAGCACAGTACTCCATGTGCGGCCGAATTTGCGCTTTATATAATGAGTATACGTCTTAATTTATTGGATTACTGAGTAAATAACAGAAGAAAATATCTCATAAATCTTTCTTAAAAATATTTTTTCTCTCAGACATTCAAAAGCACTGTAGTTCCCAGCGCGAGCGTATAACAACAAAAACAATTAAATTAGTCTCGTCGTTCTCAGAAAATATGTCTACTTTGTGTCTAACTTTTGATTGACTTGATTATCCATAGGGTTTCTATTGTGAAAAAATCTTAACAATTTAAATGTGAAAAACAGAAATAAAATGAAAAGAAAATTATGTAATATTTTTTAAATTTGATAGCTTAGCACAATGATCCGCAACTCACCTGATGGAAAGTGTTGGTAGGGTTAAAGATGATAATGAATGTACTTAACCTTTTTATATATTTTTACCTAGAGTCTTTTTCGGTTTTGATATTCGAATTGGAATTGTCTATCCAAAGCAGTGTTTCCGCTTTTAATGAGGGAAAAATACAAACACATAGCTTTGTTAACTTTTGTATATACCATAAGGCTGCCTTTCTAATTTTTATATTATGTTTGTCTATTTTGCAATTTTGTTGTTACTCGTAAAAGAGTTATTCTCTTACTACTCTATTAAAAATATTTTAGAAAAAATAATTGTATTATTCCCATTCTAAGCCCCAAATATTTAAACAATTATAAATACAAAATATATTGACAAACAAAGACATTTCATCACGAGAAAAAATACACTGAACTAATTTTAATAAGTTTGATCCAGGGATAATTACTTGTGGTAGTATGAGCATACTGATCCCACAGCCTTTTTAAGGCAGGGAGAATCATCAAGAGATAACAACACGGGGTTTTAATAGACTTGAAGACGAACGCCAACATACTTTTCTCCCATATTTACTTAACTTCAATTCTAAGTTATATTTGTTGAAAATCAGTTTACTCCGAGCGATTTCTTAAAATATAGACTTTAAACTATTTGCAAATTCACGACTTCAAATACAGGAAAGTTAAAAATACCATAGTTACTTTAACGTACCTAATTAAAGTTGATAAAGTTGTTTATTCAAATAAGAGATTATATTCGTATGTTGATTATTAGTCAATTAATCTCGACGAATACTGAGAATACTATCGCAAAGGTCACGCAGCAAAAGGTCACAGCGGTCAGCACATTTCCACTGGTTCAAGAACATATTTGTTCGACGTTTTAATCATATTTAAATGTTTAATACGGTTCAGTTTGTGTTTGAGTGAGTTTAGTGAGCTGTTTCGAGTGGGAACATGAGGAAGTGTGTGTTTCTTGCTCTTTTTGTATTCACCTGTGTGGAATGTAAGTAATATAGTATTTCTTTTTTTTGTAGATCGTAATACAGATTAAAAATGGTGTTACTAGATTCATAAATAGTTTGATATGGAAAAGTGATTGTTATATAGAGCTATGTAGAATTAATTGAATGTTTGTGAAGCTTTACTCATAAATAGTTCTATACTTATATTTTGAAGGTAGGTATATATTTAATGTATCTTTAATCATATAAAAAATACGGATATTTTTATATGATAACACTCAAACAGGGAGACAGTGCTAGTAGTAGTAAATAAACTAATTTTAAATTATGGCTATCTTCTTTTAATGTAAGTAAAAGAAAGAGACAAAAGACGTTTAGTGCAGTCAGATTAGTTTTCCTGTTTTATAAAGCCATACAAGTTATTGTATTCTGATTAATTTGACATGAAAAGAATAATATGACAAAGAGAAACTTATTACCACAGTAAAAACTACAACCAGTAGCTGTATCTACTGGTTGTAGTTACAGCTACTGGTTGTAGTAAAAATAGTAGTAGTAAAAATATTTTAGTAATACAAAATAATAATTTTTTTTTCTTCGTCTAAGCCATATCCCGTTTTATTTCAAATAATATCTGGGTCAGCCACCTAACCTAGGGAATACGACAATAGCGCCAGTTTTTACACGGAGCGACAGCCATCTGACCTCGGCAATTCAGAAGGAAAACTAGTCCCTATCCATGGTAGGCCGAATTCGTATATACGAAATCCAGGTTTCCTTACGATGTTTTTCCTCACCGTAAGAACACACAGGAAATATTGTTTTAAGTACAAACAAATCATTGGTACATGACGGAGCTTGAACCTAGACAACATTTTATTATCACTGTAGAAATATTCGAGATATACATCTTAAATATTATTATATTATTACAGGTCGAAAGTCGGTGCCGATCGACAAAAATGCGAATGCTGCGTTTATTAACATGGAAGGCGGCGGGTATAGGCCGCCGCCTAACAATGTGAAACCAGGGGTCGCACCTGTAAACCCTCCACCCTCAAATAATGCGAAACCAGCGACTCAACCACTTGCAAACCCTCCTACATCAAAACCATTGACGCCAGAGCCAATGAAACCTAATGCACCGCCTACACCAACCAAAGTTCCATCACCGGTTCCAATTCAAGGTCCAGTTCCAGCCATCCAACCTCCGAAAACACCCTCCCTGATTACCCCTAAACCAGTCTACCCGACTCCAGCAGTAAACCCTATAACTACCCCTGGACCTGGAAGTGTTAAGCAGCTGATCACATTTTATGACAGTCAGGGAAAAGCTAGCCCTATAAGACCCTATACCTATAGCCAAGCTGTGAAACAAGGATAATTTAAAAACGATCATTTGATAATAAATATAAAGAACTAGTTTTAAAACTAAAAAGGCATTTAATTATTGTATCAATAAAATTGTATATTATTATTTCTTTAGTTATTTATCGCCTTTGTGGTCGAGCATTGTTGGAGTCCGTTTTTGACGTTTTGGGTTCGATTCCCGATTAGTACAAAGATTTCAAATTATTTGAAAAGTGTAATGTTGCCTGAATGATGAATTTACCTCTGGCTACCCTTTCGGTGATATGGAGATGATAGTTTTATTCTAAAGACCTAAAATTGATCGAACCGTTATAATGGTTGGCACAAATAAAAATATCGTTGCTTTTGTATCGTGCAAATAATTATATGCACAGTCATGCGAAATAAAAAGACGGACACTTTTTGTTTTATATGTATATTGTATAGAGATATCACATTTGCTCATGTGAAGCCCAGCGGGAATCTAAAATTAATTGCTTGTCTTTCTACTAGTTATGGGTGTACTACTTACACCTCTGATACCTACTTACACTACTGTTAGTACATGATAAAAAATAAGTATATTAATATATATTGACCGCCTCGTTGGTCAAGGGGCTAGCGTACACACCTAACCCCATCGACTAACCGTGAGGCTCGGGTTCGATTCCTATGACAGGACAGGCATTTATGTGATGAATAAAGATGTCTGTATTTCCGGGTCAGGGTGTTTCTAAGTTTTAGTACCTATCATTAACACACCAATAACACAAGTATTTAACTTGCTTACTTTGGGGTAAGATCAGTATGTGTAATTTATCCAGTAATATTTATTATTGTTATATTTCTCAAAATAAAATAAAGTCGGACTCGCGCACTAATGTTCCTGCCACAGTCTTACATATAGTACATTATACATAGTCAGTAAAAACGACAAATAAATACTACGTTTCTATATATTATATATCTATTGGTCGGATTGTGTCGTAGTTGTATGGGAGCCTTTTTAATTATTTACTTTGTTATACATTTTCGTATTTGTTATTACAACGGTAACAGAAATACACTGTAAACTGTCAAGCTATCACGATTCGTGAGGTACAGCCAGGTGACAGACAGACAGCGGAGAGAAGAGCGAAGAGAACAGAGAGCAAAAGCTAATTACTCATATGTTTGGACTAACAAGTTAGAGTGTAGTACCTCCGTCGTCTCGGATTTCCCCACTACGAGTATGTTTTCCTTCATCGTAAGAGCATTCAATGTACTTAAGTTAAAAAAACTCAATGGTACATGGCGGTGTTCAAACCTGGATTACCGTAACGGGAGTCCGAAACGCTGATCTTGGCAACCGGGTTTTTTTTTAATAAAATATAATTATTAATAATTAATAGAGTCAAGCGTTACTTTGTGGAAATCCATAGTCAAACAAAAAATAAAATGAATCAATTTGCCAATTCCGTGAAAACAATTGTGACTATAGTAGCGCGCCTAAACAGATGTTAGGCCCAAACATATATTATTTGGTGGGGGGAGTGATACAACGATATTAATAGCTATTGTCATGTACTGCATGAAAGTATTGTATAAGTGAATGAACTCTACATCAGCCGGATATATCTTGAGACTTAAAAGGCACATAATGGCGTAAACAATTGTTGCACAGTGAAAGTTAGGCCACAATGTTACTATATTGATCAAACTGTATTACAAAACGTTTCGGAATTTCATTGTCGAGTTATATTTTATATTCTTGCGAGTATTTACAATATCCTGTTTTCATATTTTTATTCTAAACGGTTTTTCTTTGTCTTAAAATAACGCGTGAATTTACGAAGACATTTACATATAGCCTCATAAAAAAAGAACTCAGGATCCGTAGTAATTATATCAATAATCTGTGATCAAACAAAAAAGTACCTTCACGCCTATTATTCACAAAGGGTAGGTAGAGATGTGCTAGTAAATCCACGACTCGTAGGTCCAGTAGGTATACTAGATCACCCACGATTAGCCCAGGTACTGGGGCCCATGATGTGATATTTGGTAAGAATATTGCCACTTCAAGCACAATTCAATCCCGGGCAACGTAATGGTTACTCAGAATAATCTGAAAAACATTTAATAAAAATGAATAAAAAAGAAAAATTAAAACATGTGATCAAACATACAAGACAAAATAATCAAACAAAAGACGTTTCACAAATTTATAACAGTAGATATTTGTTTTTGGAATTTCGGAAAATCTTATAAAACTTTTTTGTAGAATATTAATTACCCTTTACCAATAGATTTTACTTATGATTTCCAACATGTCAAGGTTTGGGATATATCTTTCATCAAGTAACAATGAAATTACATGATTATGCCTGAAAGAGATAGCCGAATTGTCGGTAAGACCACCTTTGCGAATAATTTAGATTTTCTTTCGTATTAAGTGCACCAACATTGCATTTTTAAGGCTAAATGTCACTAACCTAATACATTAAGTTACAAAATAAATACAACAGCCGTATCGAGATGTACGTCAAAGTGAAACTGAATTTTAAGTTATGAGCCCGCATAGCTCGGTGCAGACTAAACACGTACTTCACTATAAATTTTCATGGAATATTCTCAAGTCGCATACTTTCACTTGTTCATTAAATTTGACGCTGATTTATGTCGTTTAACTAAGGCACTATATTATTATGAAGCATTAGCTATTTGTCCATTTCCTGAGCCTATCACTCTATATCTCGATTGGCTGCCATTGCGTAATGCTTTTTGTTTGTTTTACAGTATCAATAGTGAGAGCTTTGTTTTGCGCTTTGGAATTACATTCCGGTAGGTCAGGTTGGAACTCCACTAAGTACCAATACGTACCCGGATTCTTGTGTAAGAATTCAACCTAATCTAGGATTGGACCTGGATTTCTCTTTCGGGTTGCAGAGGCGAGGCTAGCACGGAGAAGAACGAACGAAAACTTCTTGAAGTTGTCTGTTTTGAATAATCTAAAAGTCGTTAAATACTATTATTAAGGAAATTTGACCAAAGAACGTATAGTTTTCAATGTCAGCAGGATATAAATTGTGACCTCAACCTTCACTGAGACCTTAGTAGCGACATTATAACAAGCGCAATGACTGAGCTTCGCTCGAAAAACAATTGCAATATACCGTAATAGAATAGCGTCAATCTGATACTAGATGGCGCTAAACATCTAGAGTCAAATTTTGCTTAAAATATGTACTTTTTATTATAAAATGGATTATTACGGAAATTACATTCATCTTTATAAATCTTCATAATAAAGGCTATTATATAAAGTTCATAAAAATCGTTAAATTAACACAATTATTTTATGCAAACGTTAAAACAATTGCATAAAAGTATATTTGTATACAAGAATTGCTCGTTTAAAGAAAAGTTCCTGGATGACCGAGCTTTGCATGGTGTTTCGTTAGTACATCACATTTTTTTTGAAATAAAATTGTATTTGACATAATTTACTTTGTTTGTCTTGTTTCAGGAATAGTTTTCTCACAAAAAGAAGGAACTCAAAATAAAAGAAAAAAAGAATCGACCAAACTGGGTTTTGAACCTGGGATTCTGCGTAATAAGCGCCCGATTTCCCAACTGAGCTATACTAATTTAACAAAATTTTGCGAAATTTAGCTTTCTATTATAATGATAAAGGTTTTTATTCCATGAAAACACGATTAATAAGAGAAACCTGAAAAAAAAATCTAGCTAGATCGATTAATCGCCCACGAAACCCCCTATGTACGAAATTTCAAGAAAATCGTTCGAGTCGCTTTCGAAATCGCTGATATATATATATATATATATATACACAAGAATTGCTCGTTTAAAGGAATTAGATAAAGAAAATGTATTATATTATATCATACTAGCTGTCCGTCCGCGGCTTCGCCCGCATGATTTATTTTATGCTGCTGCTTCATAGATGTGCACCCCCCATCCCTGCGGTTTCGCCATGCGAGTCTTGCGACACATAATATCGGCCGGCGGCCATCATTAATTTTAATACCAATTACAATTTTAAATTCGTAATATCTTTTGAATGGATTGTCC
>DVZL01003278.1:0-14192 GCA_018236625.1 Lasaia peninsularis
AGGTTAGAATGTAATTTTAGTGAAGTACGGAGTATAAATGTTTGACGGACAGTAAGAAGATCCCACCTTTTATATAAGTCAGATGTAGGGTATCGAAAGGGAAGACCTGTTGCCACCTTAAGAATCGCACGTTGTGCTCTTTCAACTTCTATTATGTAGGATTTCGCATTCTATTATGTATATAACTTTTACCTCCTAATAAACTTTTGTCTGCTGCTTCGTTTTCGTATTAAAGTTTTGGCCCTTCTGATGGAACGTATTGGTATATCGTGGTTAAAAGTAGCTTTATATCCCCATTTGATAGATCGAGAACCCGGTATGGGTACGATTTTCGGGTCCTAACTTGGGATTATATTTACGCCTGATATGACGACGGATTTGCCTCATTTTACATCACGGGGCGAAAATTCGTCGACTAATCGTGGGTGCATAAGTGAATAATGAAACTCTACCTACCACTTCGCGGATATGGGCGTAACGATATTTATTTTGTTTGATATCCTCTAAGGTTTAAACGGATCTGATGATGGAATCTAAGGGTGAAGTTGTTCGAAATGGTATCTGAAATGTAACGATGGATCGAAAAAGTTATCACTGATACTGATACTATTTGATCTTCTTATCATTGTATTAGTCGTAAAAAGTTATCCAAACTGGTTAAAGTAATCCAAAGTAATCACCAACTTAGCTGTTCCTGCTACCATAACGTTATTATCGTATTCTGGAACATAAGAGAGACTATAGGAAATGTATTCATGATAATAACATCTTAAGCGCCCTGTTGGTATAACACCATTAACTTTTTTGCTCTCAATATTATGGGAAACTTCAATAAAACCAATCGAATCGAAAATATATTGATAGAAAGAGTAACTTTAGAACCTTGAGTTCTTTATATTTTCTCGCCAAAGAGAAAACTACATCTTTTGAAAATTCAATCAAGAAATAATTTCAATTCCGTATAGACAAGCTCATTTCACGCTTATTTATACTTGATGGGTAATATTGAATCTTCTACGTGGAGCTCGGGTATACTAATTTTGCCTTCTTTTCATATTTGTCGTGTTTAGTTGACAGTTTATTCAGTATACCGATAAAAACGTTCATTATGAGAATTTTTCACATCTTTACAGGGAATATTTAATAAAAACAGGCCAAGAAAATCACATTTCTTTTAATTTCTGGGACCAGACAGCGAATGAGCGGATAGTAAGAGACAACCGTGGCCTATAGACACCACTAATGTTACAGGTGCGTCACTGTCTACGGGCTGTCGGGCTAGTAGACTGTATTTGTAAGTTTATCGGCTGCCCTACCCTCCGGACCGGAACACGACCATGTCATAATGGTGGCAGGAATAGGTAAGGCGGTGGATCCTTACGCGGACGGGTTGCTGCACAACACTGGTCTTGTTGTCACGAAAGAAAATTTTAACTGTCAAGCTATCACTGTTCCTGGAACATAGATTGGGTCTGACAGACAGACAGTCTTATAAATAGAGTCCCTATACTATCTATACTAAGACCTTAATTAAAACGAAAATATCTTTAGAATTTAACCCATGTACAATAGTTTTGATAGATCGAAAAATTAAATCGTTAAGTAGTTATTCTTATTTATTTGCACTCTAATTTCCCGCTTATTAAACATCGATCCGCCATTTTGAATATTTAACATTTATGACTAATTTTCGCTTGTTACAAGTTGTACTTGTTATTAGTTTTCGCTTGTAAAAATTATCATAACTTTTTTTTTTTTCAAATTTAGAAACTGACTAGATATCTGAATTAATCAGATTACTTATAGTTTTCGCACGTACTTACTTAAAAAAATGTCCATGTTGCTACTACATGGACATTTTTGATGCGATTATCTGATGGATATACCAGATCATGACATCATGCAGCAGCATCACATATTCAGATATTGTAATGGACCATACTTGCGGTAAATGTGCGCACCGACAAAATAAATTAACCACCGGATCGTGACTGTGGCACATTGGAAAGATCCAGCGAAAAAAACTCAATGTGATTATCGTTTTAAAGGACTCATAATGATTATTAAAAAATAAAAACACGAGAATGCCTTGAGGCATTTAATCATTCAATGTGGAGATAAATTATAATAATTTATTTTGTTACTCCCAACAAACATAGTACTGAGATATAAAAATACTCATAACTTTGCAAAAAACAAAGAGTGTCGCCAGCTATAAATATTAAATTTTCCGTATTTTGAGAGTTTGCCGGCTAACACATCTGCTTCCTACACTAACCACGCTGTTAAAAATTCAACAGAACGATGTCGTCGAGCTTGTCATTGTCCCAAGTTCGATCGGCCTCCTTTTTTAAAAGAAGGATGAATTATTACTTGAGGTTAAACCTATTACGCGATTCTAAAATAGCTTCCTAAAACATTTCTAATAAGCGATTACACATTCTAGTCTTATATTACAGTCAAAGAACACACACAACAATTTCATACTGAAAACAATGGACTTCGATGCGCTTTATTATTCCGTTAATATACTGGTGGTCAAAAGTTTTTATTTATAATAAACTAGCTGACCCGGCAAACTTCGTACCGCCCACACATAGGGATCTGAAAGACAGATGTTGAACGATTATACATTGATACATGCGTATACAAAATTTCATGAAAACGTAACAGGATAAAAAGTATCCTATGTAAGATACCGGCCCACCAATTCTTAGCGAAATCGGCTCAAACGTTCTTCTTATGAGTTATAAATGGTGTAACTAACACTACTTTCTTTTATATAGGCGAAATGTTACTAAAATGATTTGAATTTAGTCGAATGTAGTTATTTCATCTAAGTTGTGCAGATTATTTATAAGTAAATTAAATTCTTGACAGTTAACGTCACTTTTGCATCTGAGAGATTCATAACAAAATTTAAAAAAAATGCAATATTGTAAACTTTAAATGTAATTATGTAAAAAATATATTCCGAGACAAAGACATATTCGGAAATGTATCTCCATAAGTAAAATTCACCGAAATGTTTGTACGCGCATAACTTCCAAACGACTGCACTAAATTGGATAAATATTTCTTTTATCAGTTTGTTAAGGTCAGAATAACTTTTGTATACAAAAAAATTATGTATACATGGCAGTTCTAAATTCAAAATGTCAGCTTCTTTTTCGTAAATAGTTGCTTTTAAACATTACCATTCCCTCATTTTAAAACAACTGCAAACTTATTATTTAATTGTACCAAGAACTAAGGAATTTTATATTTTTGAAATGTGTCGAAGTATATCTAATATATTATTAAGCGAGGTCGATGGAGGGAAAGATGGGGGTGTGAAAAATTCAGCGCTCGCCAACGCGGGCGGCCGCCATTGCAAGACGTGCTGCAACTTTTATAAAAATACTTATTTATGGTTGGTGCTACGTTGTGGTACTTACCATGAACTGCTATTACCATTAGAAACTCCTTAGCGGTATTTATTATGCATTGAAATTATAATACAGCCAACAAACAACCACGATGTCGCCCACGACGTAATCAATGCCTGGGTTGTACTTGGGGTAATACTGTATTACTTTGACGATTTTGATAACTTTTTCCACAGTTATAGATGTTAGTTTAGTAGTTTTCTGGTAATGCGATAAAAATACCTACAGGGATTAACAAATGTATTGGAATTTATAAAAAAATACTCAAGTCTTTTGCCATTTTGCAATATATGATGTACTTGTAATTCTTAGAATAATTATAATTAATATACTTTTAATTCGTAGAAAAAAATCATAAAGAAAATAAGGTCGGAGATGTCCAAGAGACGTACGCCAATATTTTTTTGTGAAATAATCTTTCAATTTACAGACTTAAGAATTCATATAATTTATAATACACTAGCCAGCCCCGGCTTTGTTAAAAATTGAAAAAAATATTCTATCGCTTAGTTCATTTGGGATAATGTAGGATTTTAATAAGAAAAAAAAATTGGAATCGGTGCAATACCTTCGTAGCAATGTAAACAAAAAAATATTTTTCTGTTTAAAATCTATTTGTATAAAAATAAATCTATTTTTCCCTTAGCCATCATGACGAGTGTCACGGCTGAACTTATGGAACAATTTCTAATAATTCTTTTTTTTTTGTTAATAATTAATAGCAATAAAAAAATGCAATTTCAAAAACCGTAATAGGAAAAACATTTTTTCCATGCAAACTATTATTAGCTGTTGCCGGATCAGCCAGTATTATGTAAGTATAGATTTGATATTTTATATATTATGTATTGACTAGCGAAAACTTGTATTTATTTCTAGCCATTACTAGAAACCACTTTCACTTTTAGGAACGTAAACATGGAGCTAACGTATTGGGGAAGGAAATAGATTCCATGCCTAAAAGCATAAGCAATCATTTTAACAACCGGCGTTCTTTATGCTTTTACCGGAACGTTTGGAAAGAATGTTAAAACTCCTAATAAATATCGCCTCTGTGGTTCAGTGTATCGGTACTTTTAATCGTAAGTCTTGGGTTCGTTCCCTGGGTGGTGCAACTTGTTCGATGAGATTTTTTAGTTTATCTGGAAACCATAACATTGCCTGAGACCAGATTTAAGACGACGGACTAGCCACCAGTCACCTGTCACCATGGGACCTAATATCGTCGGCTAGTTGCTGGTGCATTAGTATGTACCTCTACTTCAGAAATATGGAAGTGATAAATATTTTCTTTTCTTTTATTTTTTTTAAATTTTTAACACTGGTAAACGACTGTCATTATGTAGTCAAATTAGTAAAATCGGATTTAAATTTTGCTAATAGTCATAAATCGTTATAGTCAATTGTTGATCGTGGTCTGGTATAGTGGTCATATTCTTACCTAGACTCAAAATTTTGTGGGCATCGAGAAAACACAAAAGGATGCTTTTTTATATATTTATAAGTTGACACAATTTCATTGATTCCGATTCGTCGGCAAAGCCACAGGTAAATGCTAGTCTGTTACAGTAATATCAAAGCGCAATCCTTTTAGAAATGCACACAAAGGCCAAAACGTAATCAGCAAATGGCGTCCAACATGACGTCATAAATTCAATCTTTTACCAATAAACATCTGACCTATGTATATACACGTTGTATTTATTTACTGACAAATTTTAATATTAATATTCTTATCTGACTTCAACCATGCAAAAAGGATCGATACTTATAGGTCCGAGTTCCCTGTGTGGAATAGGCCATGTACTTCCAGCTTTCTGTCAAACCGCTTGTCCCAGCGGCTTGACAGCTCCCACAGCGGCTTGACAGTTTGCTGTCAAGCATCTTGACAGCTCGGAAAACAACACAGAAACACTTGAATACGTCAGCATAAAGCTATGTGGAGATCACATTCCTTACAACGACATGTCCTGAATATGAGTTATGCTGACTCTTTTTAACGTTGCCAACCTCTGTTTGTGTCAGTTTTGTTGAGTGACAAAGTTAAAACATATCATCCTTACGAGAGTGAAATAGCCGGCCCTTGAAAATGAGATAGATGTTTGATATTGAGAATAGTTGTATGTAATCTCCAGAAACTTCAGATAGTTTCATTTTTGTGATAGACACGATGACAATTTTAAAAGACTTTGATTACAATGAGTACAAAATAATTGACACCAAAAATATCTATCAAAATTCAGTGATAATTTATAGATACCATCACATGATACAGGAGGATTAAATGGAGTGAAGACAGAGTAATAGTTACAAAAACCGGCCAAAAGCTCCGCACTATTATCACGATGTTTGTATGGGAGTCCCTTTTCAATACATATTTTTTCTGCGAAAATTTCAACTTTTTCGTTATCACGGTACATGAGATACAACGTGGCGACAGAGAGACATAGAGACGGACAGTGGATTCTTATGGTAATAGGATTTCGCCTTTATCTTTTGGCTACGGACCCCTAATAAAAAAACAGAGGAGTACGACCATACAGTTAAAAGTAATATCTGGATATACCTACTATTAACAATGACCTGTCATATTTAGTATTGCTAAATCTTTCTAAACTGGACAACGTCAAAATCTAGCCTAATGAAAGTGAGACAACCGGCCCTATGAGATATTTAATATTTCGGATACGTCGTTGTTAGGAGTAAATCTGCAGATAATCGTACATAATAGATATATGTGTATGTCCAGCAATAGATGAAAGTTAAGTAGATATAACTGGTTTAAACAAAAGACAATATCATTTCAAAAACTGTCTGAAAGCTTGACATTTATTGCAGAGATTGTATTCGTATTATAAATACCAACCTGTTGGTATCGAAAAATGATTTCACGGACTCAGTAAAATGCTTTTTGTTTACCTTGTAGGGCTGCCTGTCAATTGTCGATTATTCGAGGATGTTTATTTATTTAAGAACTCATCAAGAACCTTTTTTTTAATAATGTATTTTTTATTTACTATTGAGTTATCAATCATGTGGAATACGTTGGATTGATAACGCCGTAAATCAAATACTTTTTTTTATTGCTACCAATAGTTTATCCGCGTTAAAAAATTTGTCTAGTTCGACGGCAGGAATAGGTAAGACGGTGGATCCCTATTCGAGTAAGTTGCTGCACAGCGCTCTACATTAGTGATCATGTTGGTAGTGATTTAGGTAATGCTCTACTACAAAGGTGATCATATGTATAGTCATATATAGATTTTTCATTGAATGCGCTAATACGTATATAATTACAATATTAGACAATGTCATTGTTATAATACGTAACTAAATGGACACAGAGGGTATTGTAGCTTCAATGCTGTCTATACAAGACAAAAAGGCAGAGTAGGCTCTAATTGCAATATAACTTAAGGCATTACTGAAAAACATATCGCACGCTTAGAATTAAAGTGAATTACCTCAAAATTTATGTAATATTCGTTTTTACCATTTCACTATAAATATAAACTTACATTGTAATTGTGTACTCAAAAGGCTAATTCGCAAAATTGGTCTAAAACCAAATCTTTTACGAAACAAGAAAGTGATATATCAAGATGCATTCAATTTTAAAATTTTTGCAAACTTTCTTGCTCATTTTGAATTTGGTCACTTTAATTCTAAGCGTGCGATATATACCTACAAATAACGCCATAAATAAAAGTAATATAAATGATTTTTTTTTTCGCCTCTGCAAAACCGCGCACCTGATGATAAACTACAACACACTGTCTTTATAAAGAACTAGCCGCCCCCGCGAACTTCGTACTTCCGTCTTGGTAGCATATGACATTTTTTATCAAAATTCACCGAGCCGTTCTTGAGTTATATCAACTAACACGCCTTTGTATTTGTACGTACTAGGTATTGTTTTAAGTGTATTTTATAATAGCAGTTATACCGGTTTCCGAGTTAATGTGTGAATAATGTTATGGGAGATGTATCGTGAGGAGAGAGTTAGATTACAATGGTTTTCACTTCGCCAGTCTGTTACTTTCGATTTAACTTCTTGGCCTCACTTTCACATGTCCTGTGTCATACCTACGTTCACACATTCCTATCACGTTATATACAAATTACCCACAACAGATAAACGTTAGAAAACTGTTAAATTAATTTTTGAAAATCGAATGCTTATGTCAAAATAGCAGTAGACTGCGTTTTCGTTTTAAATGAATTTGAACTCCGCTAATTTACATTGGCTGACATTAGTCCTGGGTTATTCTTTGAAATTATTAAACGAATAAAAATATACTAGTTGAATACTGTGCTACAGCAACATGTTACTACTACTTTTGTAATATTCTCAATGTACAAAGAAAGTTATTTATTTGTTTTATGTATGGACAAACAAATATCAGGTAGGTGACAGCTCGATATTCGTATAAACTGCAAAAAAAAACAAATATTAATTTTAGATCCGAAACTATTAACGGTAACATATAATATTTTTGAAATGTCCTTAATGTACGAAGATAGCTCTAGGTATTTTATATTATGTATGAATGATAAAATAATTGTTACTTTATGACAAGTCGATATTTCTATAAACTGCAATGAAACAAAAGTTAATTAACCCTAAACTAAGAAACAAAATGTCAGGGTAATGGATACAAAAAAAGCTCTTTATATAGATATTTATACTATATAAACTGCAATAGGGCAAATGGTCAACTTGATAACCAAAACTGTGAAGTTATATTAGAATACTACTATATTTAAACAGCAAGTTGGTTTCTAACCTATTTTCAGTTACATACTGTGCATATGCGGTTAAAATCATATCTAGATACTTTTTATTGAAGACTTTATTTTTTTTTATTTAAAATATGTTTTTTTATACATGTGTTCTAGACGCTTTATGAAAGTCATTTGCTTAAAAATAATTAAACTACTAGTTTTTAAAGATTTAAGTTTTTAAAGGTTTAAGCATACATAGCGATATAGGGACAAAGAAAGCGACTTCGACTTATACTATGTAGTGAAAAGCCAACATATTTATATTTCATTTCAATGAATTGGTTTCTTTTAAAAGTGTTTAAATCTTTCCACAGTACAAGAAAAGTGCTACAATCAATATAAAATATTAAATAATTTCCTCATATTGTGAGTATTTTTTACGAGACTGGTATTTGCAAACAAATACCAACCACATCAAGGTTTTCTTGCAAAATTACGCAATGGGTACCAGTTTGAGTTCTCATATGTAAATATGGTAATAAGTTGTATCTCAAGATGTGCAGAACAGTGAAAGTTGTCCGCTCAGTCGTTGTCTTATGTCACTATCAAAAGTTTATGTGTAATCGTGCATGTAAAACATTAGGTGTATGGAATTGCATAGACATCATTATCTTTGCTTTGAAGTGGGTGAAGACGATTAAAATTATTTGTTTTTTGTCCTGACCGTGGTCACGAAAAAGGACTGGCAAGTTTCAATATCATAATTTTTCTTGATTTTCATCGTTTTGATCCTATCACTTCTAACCGTTCCAAAACCTTCTCGTGATATTTGCACAGTGGTGACAATGTGTAAAATATATTTTTAAAAGTAAATTAACCGTTTTAACCGGTCCAAAATCGAAATTATTTGTTTTAGAACGTCTTAAACTAAAAGCTAGTATAATTTCCTAGTTTTGACCCTAGTCTCGTTTAAATAATATAGGAATATAGGCCAACATTTTACCTACTACGGTCATTTTTTAAACTTAAACTAGTACAACGTACTACATAATTATATGTTATTATAGAATGGTATTAACCATCCTTGTTTTGTTGTCTATGGGCTACACATATTTTCTAACAATAAATCCGTCTTATTATTTTATACTTTTTTTTTTATACATACTGCAACCTGACCTCCGCAACCCAGAAGGGAAACCTGGCCCAATACTCGAATATGTGAACCCAATTTCCTCACGATATTTTGATTACCTTTCGGGGATCCTTAAAAATATTAAGTAGGTGTATTAAATAAAAATATTAAGTACGAGCAAAACTCATTGGTACTTAACGGGGTTTGATATCCTCGACACATACTCATACCCATTAAAATTGTTTGGTTATATAAGTTTGTCTCGTCTCTACCTTCCGTAATTCAATTAATTTCTATGGCCATTCCAAGCGGCTGACAAATATTTAATTAAATATATTACAATGACTGAACAGTCTTTGACAAACTCACAAAACAATTAATTATTATTAATGTCACTTTGAACGATAACCGATGAAGAGGACTGCAAATCACTGCAGTGTGTAAATATCACTGTGTATATATCTTAATAATTAACATTTGCAGTGTAATTATCTTTATAATAGCTAAGAGTAACATATTACATTATAATTGAACTATTATTGATTGAATGTAATTTTACTCACCTGCAGAAGGAGGTATCTAAACATCTTTAGTGAATATGGTTTTAATATTTATCATACCTGTTCTCATGGGCATGAAAACGGAACCCTATTAGGTACTTTGACTCTGCTGTCCGTCTGTCTGCCTATCTGCCTGCCTATTATCAGGCTGTATCTAATGACCCGTTGTTGTAACACAGTTGAACTTTTACAGATGATGAAATACAGTTGCCGCTATAACAACAAATCTTAAAAACGGAATACAAATAATATTTAAATGAGCTCCCATTAAACAAACGCGATTTTTTGCCATTTTTGTAGATAATACGGAACTCTTCGTGGTAGAGCCCGACTGGCACTTGGCCGGTTGTTTATAATAAACTTCCTGATCATATAAAAGATCTATCAATACACATATTCGAAAGAAATCAAAATCGTACAAAAAAGAGCTGAATGATGATTAAAAATGTTTGGGATTAATTACTCCTCGTACCAATTTCTTTTGTGATGTATATATAATATTCAATGTGGCCGCTTTCCTATCCGGTGGTAAAGACGCGTCACAAATACCACTTGTCTATGTGAAATATTTTTTTCTATTCTAAAATAAATATCATTTAATAAATTAAAAGCAAAAAAACTTTTTAGAAAAAGCTTTTATTATTTTGCAAGTTGCTCTCAACGAGTCCTTTCATTTGATACCCATATTGTAGAAATGTTTTTAAAACAACTATTCCGCAATCTTGGTTGGTCCGCCATATTGTATTTAGAATGATGCCATATCCTTATCGTGCATTGTCATCGAAACTAAACGTGTATACAAAATTTCAGCTGAATCAGATGAAGATATCTACTTCAAAATTGAGTTCTAAGATTCCACCCGAACATACATACTTACATACATGCAATGCAAGTTAAATAAAAGCTTTTAAAATACACTGAAAGTAATCCACATTTTGTAACTTTGTGCCTAAGAGCCCTAAACTATTAGTGCTATGTAATACTCATACATATTTAAGTATAATCCGCTACAAAACTGCATCCAAACGAGAAAATATATCTCAAACAAAATTCTAATATCACATTAGGCCAGATGTTTCTATGTTACATTCAAATCAGCTGATATATGCGATAAATATTAATGGGTGCACCAAACTGTACTTCAGAACAAAGGCCTATATAATAGTGTTATTCTACCCGCCAATTTATCTGATGGTTTGGGCACATTGCTGAAATATATGGACAATCCGCCTCCACGCAATCGTTAATATAATTAGTCGTACGGGCTTGTAATATGCTGTTTCATACTCATAGTTAGAGGATTACGTTATTATTGTGTTAATGATTTCATAATATTTTGTATAAATTAGGGATATTATGGCGTTTGCGGCTTGGTATAAATATCTAAAATGAAATATTGCAATTGGCTGCAACCAAATCCAAGCTTAATACTATTGAGAAATAGGATAAGCCTCTCGTAGCGAATTGTCGAACGTTTTGATGCATTTACATTATTACTATAGTAGCGACCTGCCCCGGCTTTGTACGGGTATACTATACATGTTATATACTTAAAAACCTTTCTCTTTAATCACTCTATCTATTTAAAAAAAACCGCATCAAAATCCGTTGCTTAATTTTAAAGATTTAAGCATACATAGGGACAGACAAAGAAAGTGATTTTGTTTTATAATATGTAGATAGTGATAGTATATAACAAAGTCACTCCCATACCTATTTGTCACTATCTATCTATCTAAGCATACTTAGATCTACCCAACGGAATTTGATTCACTTTTTTAATAGATAGAGTAATTCAAGAGGAAGGTTTGCATTTAATACTTTTAAACGAACAATCCTTTTTTATATATTTATTTATATCGAAAGCGGCTCTAAAAATTTCGCCTAAAATATGGTATACAAGGTTTTTAGGGGGTAAAAAATTGATCTAGATAGGTCTAGATCTTATGACATTTCGAATCACGACATCTGTACAACTCTGTTTTCGTAGAATTAACGTCAGATGGCAATTTTGGCAGAAAAAGAACTACCAAGTGGAGCTCGGTCGCCCGAGTACTGTATATAATATGAATAATAACCACGTGTAAAGCTAGCCGGGTCGCTAGCATACTAAAGACTCGTATAACAAATAATATAAAAAGTTAAAATTTCGAACCAATTTCAAAATAAGCAATGTATTTATGTTACGAGTGGTAGTGAACGATACTAATACATATAAATTATTAAACCAGAATAAGTTTAATAAACAACCTTTTTTTGGTTTGGAGGGTAGGGTAGCCGGTAAACTTACTCACGCAAGAGGCTTATCATCCCAACCTCCACAATTTCCACCTTTAGTGTCTATAGACGACGTGTCTCCCCTCTCACCATCAGGAAATCTGTCTGCTTGTTTGCCTTCCAATATATTTTTTGTTTTTTTTTCTCTTTCACTTTCAATGCGAAAGCATAAGCTTAAAAAAAGAAGTACGCAACAGAATAGCCACCACCATAGCAGTGAGATTTAATGAACATGTTTTTGTTACAGCTACGAACGAGATCAGCCTTTCACTTTCCAAATCGGTAATGGCCAAGTTATCAAAGGTTGGGATCAAGGACTTTTAGACATGTGCGTGGGTAAGTTTCAGTCTTTTGAATTTTTAGATAAAATGCAATTAAGTTGTAATTTTTTTTTTTCACTAATGATTATTCAACGACGAAAGCCTCGCTCTTATTATGTATAAAGTTTTGTAACAAAAATTTCCACAAAAAAATTCAAACATTATTTTTTCTCCAATCTGATTAATTACTTTGATAAAAATTTAATTTTGATGATGATAATCTATATCCTTTAAATAGGGCATGTTAATCGTTTTAAAAAAACATAACTTATTAATAAAATTACGGATTTAATTATTAAAGAAAAAAATCAATAAGAGCAAATAGGTTTTAAGAAAACGAGATCTCACAAGTGCGTAATTAGAAAGTTTATTACTGACTTTGAGCCGGCGAACTTCGTACCGCCTGACATTGACAGTTATTACTAGAACACCCACGATTACTAAGGGCCCTGATGTGATAGGTAGCAAGCCTTTCGCCACTTTGGCCACATTCCAATCCCAGGAAATGTAATGCTTGCTCAGAAGAAAAAAAATTAAGAAAAGTTGTCCGACCTGGGAATTGAAACCAGAACCTTACTCGGCTAACTGTCTTAAAACACCACAGAGAAAGAAAATAATATTAAAAATAAATATTTAAAAGGCTCCCATACAACAAACGTAATTTTAGCGGTTTTACAATTAATGTTACGGAACCCTTCATTAAAATTCAGAACGGTCACCTTTTACATGAAAATGTTATAGTAAAGTGATTGTTTGATTGTATTTAGTTAACGGTACTTTTAATTGAGGTCGCAAGGGCATTTCAAATATTATATCCGTTTAAGTTACTCTTTATATTTTAATGAAGGATTCCCTTCGGTCATTTATTGTTTAAATTGAAATATAAATCAGATTACATTGATGGTACATTATATAAATAGCACAGTCGTCATAAAAACACTGTAAAACTGTAAAAAAACTGCATGACAATTCTATTATTAAAAGCTTTTATTTAATTTGCATTGTATGTAAGTAAATATGTATGTTCGGGTGGATTGTTAGAATTCAATTTTGAATTAGATGTCCCCGATTAAGCTGAAATTTCGTATACACGTTTAGTTTGGCTGACAATGCACGATAAGGTACATGAAATCATTCTAATTAATATGTCGGACCTAACAAGCTGGCGGAATAGTTATTTTTAAAGCACTTCTACAATATGGGTCTCAAATGAAAGGGCTCGTTGAGAGAAACTCGAAAAACAATAAAAGCTTTTTCTAAAGTATTTTTTTGCTTTTAATTTATAATTTCAAGTATGTTAATAATTCTGTTATTTTTTTTTATTTAAATTCTATTAAGTAAAAAAACAATCGCCATGTAGTTTATATCGCCATGTGGTTATACGAACTCTGTAGTACAATCAATGGTACAAAGAAAGAATTAAAATAGGTACATTCGGAATTAACGGTGTAACAAACATATTTACAAATAAATAAAATTGGAGTGTCATATGTAATATGAAAATAAACTAAATGCGAAATGTGTGTTTACTGGGTATCTATACGAAAATAGCATTTTTCAGGATTTTTGACTGCCTGTCTGCCTGACTGTCTGTCTTTTTGTACCCGCTAATCTCTGAAACAGCTGGACCGATTTTGACGGGATTTTCACTGTTAAACAGCTGATGTTATAAGGAATAGCTTAGGCTACTTTTATATTAGAAATGTATAAATAATTTCATAAAAACGCGGAAGTATATTATTATTCGTCC
>DVZL01003279.1:0-14191 GCA_018236625.1 Lasaia peninsularis
GCTGAGCACTCTGCTCGCCCACAAAGTCCGGTGAAGTTGTAAGAACCACTCGGTTAGCAACAAGTTAGTCCGTATCATAAAAAAAAGTAATTATTTTTTCACCGCTTAATAAGGTTAATAAGGTTTCTAATCTGTCTATGTATTAGATATACGGTCTACGTGATTTTAATATATTTTTGTAATATTATCTTTATTGAAAGATGAGATACAAATTACAAATGTAGGTTCGTGATATCGGGTCGTTCCATTTTCATTATTTACATTTACGGTGGAATAATTGTATTATAAATGAAATATGATAACAACAGTCGAAAGGAAATAAACGAGATAATTTCAATTACGGGGACCGCCATTTTTTTAAATCAAAGGAATTTTCCAAATCCGAATGTTAATTTATTTTTTATTTTGTAACAGCTATCGGCGTCTGCGGTTTCACTCGCGTAGCTTTTACATATTTGATTATTAACTAGCTGTAACTCGCAGCTACGCCAACGTATCCAAGTTACATTCATACAAACTGTCATGAGAATTTATACTTTCCATCGTCGGCACTTGGTGGGATTCCATTGTATATACACTTTCTCCATAACAACACACACTTGTACTTTTCCAAAATATTTTTTATGTTCATTTTTACTTTAAATGACACTTTAGCCAACCGGTTTCACTTTTTACAGCATCATCAGGGTTTGTAAAACTAAAGACAAATAAATTTAACGAATTCTACATATTGTTTAGTTCAGTGCTGTAAAAAGTGAAATCAGTTAATTAAAATGAAAAAAAATATTGTGGAATAGTACAAGTGTGTGTTTTGAAAGATAAATTGAACACAAACTGTTACTCTCTACTTCGACCCCTTTGGGTTCAATTAAAATAGTATCGACTTCGATTTCGTGGACTTACCATCAGATGGCAATTTTTTCAAGGAGGCGAAAGGCACTGACAAAAAGAACTAGCGAGCCAAGCTCTGTCGTCCAGGTACTTGTTTACTAAAATGCAATACTATAACAAAAACCTTAGCCGCAACAACGGGTGGCCGAATATCCTAGTATATGTACAAACATAGATGATATCAATTGCAGTCTACGTACATCCGTATATATTATGTATATGTATGTATATATTTGTCAATTATTCGAGATGTATTCAACGTACAACCAGTATGAAGGTTGGTAACCTGATATTAAATCATAGATGTTCAGTGTTCGTATATTGTACATAGATGATTAGATATGAGCGTATACATGTACACGTTTTATCCGGATGGATGTGTTTATGTCTACGTATATTTTTTTATTGGAAAACTAGTTTAATTATTTGCATAAAACTATTGTGAAAAAAACATAGTTATAGTATAAGTGCCAAGCTTTCCACTCGTAGCTTCATGAGCGTTAATTATCAAAGCACAGAATTTTTTTCTCATGTATAATAATATACATATATAAAGGTAGCCTATGTGTTATTCTGATATATAAGCTATCTAACTGAAGAGTTTCATCCAAATCCGTCCAGTAGCTTATTTGTGACAGAGTAACAAACATCCACACATACATCCATCAATACTCACAAACTTCCGCGTATACAATATTTTATCACAGTTACACCGACTTCAACTTCTTTATAATGTCGACAAGATATATGAAATCTCTAGAAGTAGGTCCTAAGTCGATCGCCACAAAATTTTTGATGGATCACAATTAGATTATGAGCTTACATACAAATCAATCTTCCTAATTGGCAGAGTAATTGCGTAACGTATGAAAAAAAACATAGATATATTGGAAAACTCCTCCTGTTTGAAGTCGGTTAAAACGAATGATTGCAGAGAATTTAACAGTGGTTGGTCAACATATATCTACTCCTTTATGAGTACTTTTATTCGATACCCGTATTGCAATACAATATGTTAACAAAATGGCGTCTCTTATATATTTTTTATGTCATATTTCTAAAAACATAGCATTTATTTAATTAATTGTATGAGTTAAGAAAAGATTTTGCTTAAAAATATAGAAACATAACTTTATTTATACTCAAATAATCTAGTTTTAATATTATATGAAAACTGCATTGATTAGTGACCCATGTAGGTACACATTTAACGAGTGCTTTGATCAAATATGAACAATGACCATCTTACTCAACTGCATATTTATCGTCACACAAATATAAACATAAAACCGTTGTATATATCGGACAAGTTTTTGCAACAAATATGCCTATATCAATTGCTATCACCACTGTTTAAATGCATTTTACCTACCTCATAAAATGTTTAAGCGTACAAAACAATGACAACTGTTTTAATTAACGAATACCATTCTTGTTTTCAATGATCAAAAAACGTAATAGTTTTAATTAACCGTTGCCAAACCTACGGATTTAAAGCGACATTAATATTTGTAACATTGACAAAGTCAATATTGAAATTCTCTTGGTAAAAGCTCAAAACTTTCGTCACGTACCAATTTGTGTGAGTATTTGTTGCGACTTATAAATTAATTAGCTGCGCCCCGGCTTCGTCCGGGTGGAAATATGGCCTATGTTATTAAGTGACAATTCCCTGCATTTTAAACCTGTAATATCTACAAATACATTCATTCAAATCTCATTCTGTAAAGGACCATATTAGAACATATTAAGTGTAGGTATACAATGAATTTAAATTACTTAATTGGATAAGGATTAATACTGTATTGCTTAAAATCGCTTCGTAAATTTAAAGCCATTATTACCATTAAAAACTAAAGGATAAAAAGAGGTTATTGTGGCTTATCTCTAAGAGATAGATATATGCCATCACTGCCTTTTTTTTAGACCTTTTAGATGTGTACAATACTGTAGTACATTATTTTGACTTATCTCGTAGCGTTTAGATGTAAGCGCAAAAAATGCGATTATTTAAGATATCGCATTAGAAATTTAAAAAAATATCAGTGTTTCTCTAGTATATTATCCATGTGTTACATAAAAACCTTCCTCTTGAATCACTTTATCTATTAAAAAACCTGTGTTGTGTACCGCATCGAAATCCGTTGCATAGTTTTAAAGATTTAAGCAAACATAGGGACAGACAGCCAGGAGAAAGCGACTTTGTTTTGATATAGTGATATTAGTACCTTCGTGTATACATTTGTCTATGGACATTTGTCGGATACAGATGTTATGTTTTCTTATCTGTGGCCTTCAAGAAGCTAAAGATACTATCTGGAAATTACACACCTAAAAATGACGTGTCCGCCATATTAAACATCTCGTAGGGCCGGCTATCTCACTTTCGCAAGGTGAATTAGTTATGACGTTGTCTAGTTTAGAAAGAGTTAGGAATGCTCAATATTCAGGACAGGTATTTGTTGAGAGTATACATATTTTGTCTATGGACTATTTGTCAGATGCTGTAAATATTATATTTTTATCTGAGGTCTTACTTAAGTTATGTGTCTCCGCAAATAGACAACCTTATTGCTAGGAGACTATAAGGACGAGGTTTGACGAAGACAATGAGCGTTGGGAAATAATCTATTCAAATAAATAAAATTGAAATGTCTGTAGGTATGTAATATTAAAATAATTGCTTTTTACTAAATGCATATGTATGTTTACAAGGTACGTATACCAAAGCAACATTTTTAGAATTTTTGTCTGTCTATCTGTCTCTATTTCTGTCTGTCTATCTGTTTGTTTGTACCCGCTTATCTCTGAAACGGCTGGATCGATTTTGACAGGTCTTTCACTGGCAGATAGCTAATATAATAAGGGATGACTTAGGCTTCTTTTATATAGGAAATATATAAAATAAAAAAATAAATAAAAACGCGAACGAAGTCACGGGCACAGCTAGTACCTAATAGATATAATATTCATAATCATTGACCTTATTCGACTAACTAGTGTATAGTAAAATGATCATAAAAATAAAAGTAAATATTATTTAACAATTTCAAAAGTGAAACTGTAACATTTAGTCAAGTCATCATCATCATAGCGTTAATCCTGGTCATTGGTACATAAGTACCTATACATCCTCTGCCTACGCTTCTGGGATGAGAGCATGTCGATATTTATTTATTTATAAGTCTACAACACGTTGAGGTTACAATATTTTTCAAAGTTCTGAAATATCATTCAAAGTTTTTAAATACCTACTAATATTAAAAATGTGAAAGAAACTCTGTCTCTCTGTCTATCTGTTACGCTTTCACGCCTAAAACACTGTAGCAATTTTTGTGAAATTTGGTACAGAGATAAAGTTGACATTTTGGAAGAACATAGGCCACTTTTTAACCGACTAAATTAAAAATATAGTACGTTTTTACGAAATAAGTATCATAAGTCGAAAAAATGTCTACAATTTGATAGTTATCTCATATTTCGTATCAATCGAGCCATCGAGTGAAGTTTCTCTGAAAACAATTCGTCTGATTCTGTGGGTGGAGCTTCTTTTTTGTCGAATATTCCATGAATAGTAGATGTCGCTTTAGCTGATTGAAACTTTTTTATTTGTATCATTTATCACTAAAAGCATTCAGATTTTTACGCTACCTACACTTATATAAGTACAACACGAGAAATAGTAGACATTATGTATTCAATTTTAAACTTTAACATCTTTGAAGCTTGATACAACAAAACTGTAACTTGCAGCATATTAATAGTTTGTAAAAAATATCGACACAATCACACACATTATCTCCTAAGTAGTAGACAGAAGACCATATTACGCAAAACATATTATTTATCCAAAATCCAATCCGTGACTGCCAAAAAAAAACCCGTCAAGTGCGAGTTGGTGTCGCGCACGAAGAGTTCCGTATCCATGAAAACAGCAAAAAAAGTTTGTTGTACAAGAGCACCCTTGATATATTTATTTTATTCTGTTTTTAGTATTTGTCGTTATAGTGGCAATAGAAATACATAATTGTAAGAATTTCAAGTGTCTAAATATCATAATTATCTTTAAAAACGGCAATAAATTCCGCTTGTTGTATCGATGCACCCTTGATATATTTATTTTATTCTGTTGTTAGTATTTTAGTATTCTATCTAGAAGACATAAAAGTCTTAGTAATCGGGTTCCATTTTCTACCATTTGGGTACGGAACCCTAAAAATCACATACAAACTGATTTGAAAGTATTTTAGTAACTTTAACTTAAGTTAAACTTTACTTGATAATTTATCAAGAAGAGCAACTGTCTGTCTGCTTTCACACCTAAACCGATTGTAGGAAATTCAGTACAGAGATAGAAATTATCTCAAGGAAAAATATGGGCTACTTTTTAACTCATTACATTAAAAAGAGGGTATCTTTTTACGCGAAAAGTTTTTAAGTCGGTCTGCCCTCTGAAAGTTCTCAGTGTTATTAAAATAATTCCATGAAAACATCCTTCGATCATGTACGACCAATTATAGTACAAAAGCTGCGAGCATCGACCGTCAGAAGTGACGATTGACGAGTAGCCGTTCCACATCGGTTCTGCATAGGTATTCGGGAACCGAATGCCATCCGTTAAGTGACATCACTATTTATATCCACGACCAGCATAAAATGGTCCCACCACCTGAACTAAATACCGGCACGTGTGAACAAAGGGGGACGAGCGAAAGTTCCTCACTATTCGGCCATTATATTTCTAGTGTACTAATGACCGATGCGTCACTTGAGCAGCTTTTTAATACGACGGACACAATAACAAATGTTTATTTAACTAATGCGTGTGGACGGTTATTATCACAGCGCACACGACATGGTAAAAATCTGGCGAATTCTTATTAATAGAGTATTGTGCTATGATTATGGAGAAGCTATATGCTTTGATGATTTTTTAAATACATCTTTAATCCGTTTAAATAAATAAAATTGGAGTATGTACTACTAAAATAACCACTTTTCACCAAATACACCAACACCACTCTCCCGATGGTAAGAGACAACCGTGGTCTATAAATGTGTAGATATTGACCCTATTTGTTTTTATTGGCCGAGTATGATGTCAAATATGCTATATTTCTTATCATAGTTACATTAGATAAATGTATTAAAAGAGTTTCAGAACAAGTTTCATACTTAGAAATGTTCTAAAAAGCTTTCCTCCCGCGGCTTCGACGGCGTGAATTATTAATCAAAGCTCAGAATTTTTTCCGACTTATTTTTTTTTTCATTCGGGACAACAAACGACTACTCTGTTACATTACATTCAAACAAGTTACTTACGGTATAACCTAACTCGTTGTCCACTACTTACTAATTCCGACAAAATACAATTATTTCATTGAATGTGTGTTAAATAGTATAATGTTCCTAACAGAAATTAATGAATAGTACAGGATTATTATGAATTTAATTTAAATATGATTTTAATTGATTAATTTATAAAATTTGAAATTTCGTCTCAAAGGAGCTTATTGCGTGACAATATACATTTTACATTCTACAACAATATGAGATTGAAAGAAGAGTAGGTAGGTACCTAATCATCCCAAGCGTTTTTATCATCTACACATTCTGCAATATTATAATATCCTTTTTTATATAATTCCAAACGGGGATAGGCATTTGTATAATGAACATAGACGTTTGTATTTCCGGATCTGGGTTTATTAAATTAATTTTGGTATCTGTTTATGTAGTTTGAAGTTCGTACTGCTAACCACTAAACCACTCAAGCGCTGCTATTTACGACCAAGTTATAATTGATAACACTAGTGGAATAATTTTAATGTAGTCGATTAAAAAGAAACCTATGTGCTATTCAGATGTACCATAAGTCTCCGCCTACCCTTTTGGGGATAAGGGCTTGGAATATTTTCATTTTGTCAGTACAATATAAACGAAATTTCTTTCTAATCGCATCAAGGCGTATAGTTTGGCTATAAATAAGCAACAAAGCCAACGCGTTAAGAATCACATCAATCAATGTCCACAGGGCACGCCCGTCTTGGCAATAAAATTCATTGACAAAAAACTAGCAAAACATATGCAAATTAGAGTCACTATTAGTAAGCCTCAGTGGCCTAGTGGTTAGAGTATTGGATTTCCATTCTGGTAGTCCAGGTTCGAACCACGCAATGTAACAATAAGTTTTTAGGATTTCCATCCGTCGGTTTGTTTTTTATGGTATGTGACAGCGAACAGCCACACGGCACGGGTCTTCTGATGGTAAGAAACAACCGGGGCCTATAGACCCATAGATGTTGCAGGTGCGCCGCTGCCCTATGGTCGGGCTGTTAGACCTTAGGTGCAAGTATTCCGGCTACCCTACCCTCCGGACCAGAACACGACAATGTTATTACGGCGGCAGGAATAGTTAAGGCGGTGGAACCCTACCCGAGCAGGTGAGTTGAGTGTCTGTCCGTCACCAGGCTGTATCTCGTGAATCGTGAATAGTGATGTATTTCTGTTGCTGCTGTGAAAATTTTAACCGTATAGCTTTCCCGGTCCCTAAAGTACAGCCTGGTGAAAGATAGATAGACAGAAAAGCCGATTATCAGTAATTGGATTTCGATTTTACCATTAGGATACGGGACCCTAAAAATACACATTGGTGACACAATTGGTACAAGCTACACTACAATACACATAGAGCTAGAAATACAATCAGGCAGTCGTACTTCTCCGAAGCTTGAACTGATGACGTCACACATCCAAACAACAAGCCTACACTGCGAGATTTGAATCTACAATGTAAACTGACCGTTTACATGCTCGGCGGTATGTACAACTAGTGTGACCATCATTTACGCAGCTTAGAATTACATAATATATATCACATCTGTGGTGCAGCGGTACAGCTGTTAGCCGCGTAGGGTCCCGAGTTCAATTCCCAGGTCTAAATCTAAAATCTAAAAAGATACTAGAATAAAAAAAATACCATCGTAGTATAAAAAATTAATGTTATTCTTTTTGAAAGTGAGAAACTGTAAGTAATTGATATGGAGTTATTTAAATTTAAATTAATCACTAATTTAAGTAAACATTCACGTCACATTTTTGTATCACATTATAGGAAGGCATTTGACCGCTATCTCATCTGATGTTGAGTGACGATGTGGGTAAAGGTGGAACATGCCTACCTAGAAACAGACTATTCACTCTAGTCTTAAGCAAGTTATATCTTTCCGGGAATTCCACTTCTTAGCTGTTTGCAATAAACAAGAGGAGTACAGCCAAAACTTATTATCTTCAATCGATTTACTGAGATTTCAGCTTTACGTAACGTATGTAACGAGAGGAACCATACTCCATAGTAATTCCATGATAATATGTCCACTATTAAGTACCATTTTTTTTCTATTCGTGCATAGCTTGTATTTTTACTATAAATAATAATATCTACCCAAAACTACCAAATAAATGTTTCAAAATAAAATTTCAACCTTGCATGAATATTTCTACACTATCGCACGCAGTCCGCGAAACGTAAATCAGTGGTGCCCATGTGAGTTTCACCATTTCACCCATACCGTTCACATAATATTCCGTCCATTTCTAGTCATGAATCATGGTCACAACCGTATCGTTTTCCTGTGCGAATATATAAAATGTTTTATTTATTGCTACTATTCCTCGAACGCGCAAATTATTCGGGAAATCAAAAGGAACATTCGTCACACGGTATAATACTTGGGTTACGTAAAATACATAGTGTACGTGAGGTGACAAAGTAAAAAATAATTTAAACGCAGTAACACTGCAAAAATCCGACTTCAAATTCAGACCATAATAAATTTGAAATCGGTTTTTTGTGCTGAAGTAAAAAAAAAACAGAAAGCTTTAAACCGATGGCCATAAAATATGGGATTATTGAAGTAATTTCGTAAAAAAAAAACAAAAAAGAAACAAAAATATAAAAGAATTGAGAGGTTCCTCGTATTTAAAGTTGACTAAAATCTAAAAATGCGTAAAAACAATTGACATACATTTTTTAATAAGCGATTGACGTCGAAATGTGCAGAAACGATGGTTCGATGCTAAGAGAATCTTAATTAAACTAACTACTATTTCCTGGTGCAAGAAATACACGTTAACTATATCCACCAAAGTAATTAATAGTGCGTTATTAACCTGAGGATTATCAATAGCCATTTTAGAGCCTCGGTAGCGGTAGGCGCTTTTGAACTTCCATTGCAGCAGTTCAGGTTCAGGTTCAAAGTTCATATTCTGAGTGCCTTTACCGTGAAGAAAAACTTTGTGAGAAAACCCAGATTACGTGTATATGAAATTTTCCTTATCTAGTATTTGACCTGGTTTTCCTTCTGTTTAAACTGGTGTCCTTGTCAAATCCATTATATTACGTAGTCGACCCCGAAATCATCTGATATCTATAATGCGTAAGGCGTAAAAATAATAAGGCGTAAGGCGAAGCATTTTCATTTTTATTTCACTGCAAAAAACATCCGCACGCAGATAAGCTTAACTTTTGTGCATATTCGTTTATCATTATGGTTATTATTTTAAAATGTGTATGTAATAAAGTGTTAAACAACCTTCAGATGTGTATTCTATCTATTTGGTTTGTATGAATAAAATATATATAATAAGGTATGTTATTTCGTAAACGCAAAGTGTAAACTGTGGCCAGCCTTGCGCTCTCATTAGGACTACTCTGCTAATTTAATATTCCTCAGTTAGAACCGCATCTGTAACTTTTATGTATAATAGCTCCGACTGACATCGAAAAGAACTAGGTCGATATACGTATTCCTGTAGATTTTGCTACATTTTTAGGGTTCCGTACGTAGAGGGTAAAAAAGGAGTCTGTGTATCACTAGGCTGTATCTCGTGATCCGTAATAGTCAGACAGTTGAAATTTTCACAGATGATGTATTCAACAAAAAAGAACAGAATGCCCCCATTAAAAAAATAACTGTATTTTGCCGTTTTTAAGATAATGGTACGGAGCCCTACGCGATCGAGTCCGAAGTCCCACTCGTGCTTTGCCAGTTTTATAAACTTAAGGCTTCAATAAGGAGGAGGTTCATAATTAGTTTATATGTTTTTTGCCTTTGTATGTTTTGTAAGTGACTATTCCTTGACGGATTTCAATTAAAAATTGATTTTGATTATCTTCATTTGTAACTTCAGAGATGAGACAAATAAATTTTAATAAAACTGGCTTCACACTTTTGGAAAATAAAAAAATATTTATTTTTTCTACCTCTGGGTAGAAAAAATAAATATTAAATAGTAGCTAGGTAGTCGTTCTTTTTCTGTATTTCAACACGGTGAGCGTTGAAATTATTAGACTATATATTGTTCCTCTCAATATTTCTTAAAATAATTTATTTATAATAATATATTTTAGATATACTTAATGAAAAAAAAAACAATATAATATCTAAATTTAAACAAAAAAAAAACAACTTACACAAAGATACACGAGAGATGCAACAAAATATTGATTTTCAAAATTTAAAACTTAATATTAACATTCGCTATTAATGAAATTAAATATATTTATTTATTAATCTTGTATTAGAATATATGCAGGCAAGTTTTTTTTTAAATTATAGTTCCGAAAAAATACAAGTTGATTAGGTACGCTTTTTACGGAGGTATGCGTGGTGAACTTTCATCTTTTAGAAAATTACGTAGGTCTGGCTGTTGACGGATCTCGGTCCAGAACGATAACGCCGTAGGAAAACGGCACGACATTAGACGACGGTGAAGTTTTAATATAATATGAACACGGAAAACCGCAGCGTTTAGTTCAAAATAAACAAACATACCGCTTTATACACTTAAGTCTACTTATTTTTGCATGTGATGAAATCTTAAATTGCATATATAGCGAGCTTTAATAGTGACCACCTACGGCTTCGCACGGATGTATTATGCATGTAATATACATATAAACCTTTCTCTTAAATCACTCCATCTATTACAAAAAACCGCATCAAAATACGTTGCGTAGTTTAAAATATCTAAGTGACTTTGTTTGATAATGATAATGATATTTATTCATAGATTTTAAGCAGGTCGTATGAGGCGAGCATTGATTAATTGAGTTACTGCCAACATGACCACTGGTGGTAGAGCGCTGTGCAGCAGCAAGTCTGAATGGAGATCCATTACCTTACTTATTCCTGCTGCCATAATGACACGTCAGGCTTAACAGCCCGGCTATAGGACAACGACACATCTACAAGCGCCGATAGGCTTGCCATCTATGACATCATGGGTCCAACACAATTTTTCGTATTAGCATGTCGCATACGTAAAATTAAAATCAAATATTTAAAATCGCCTTTGTGGTGTAACGGTAAACGGCTGTCGCCTGATAAGACCGTTAACCGCGTAAGGTCCCGGGTTCAATTGTCAGGTCGGGCAACTTTTCTTAAATGTTTTCCAGATTATTCTGAGTAAGCACTGACATTGCCCGGCATTGGAATGTTCCCAAAGTGGCGATAGGCTCACCATCTATCACATCATGGGGTGTAGTACCTGGCTAATCGTGGGTGTTCTAGTATATCTACTAGACTTACGAGTCGTAGATATACTAACACACCTCTGCCAACCTCTTCAGGGATAATAGACGTGAAGGTACTACAACATCTATGGACTCTGTGTGCGTGTGTTTATTCGCTGTCTAATGCCATAAAAAATTGAAACTTTATATTAAATATACTTACGACATATTATGATTGGGTCCGTGTAATATTTATATTTGAAATATCATACATGAAAACAATATTATCGCAATAATAATTATGAGAAGTGAAAGGATCTTCTACTTTAAGGCGGTGAAACAGATTCAGCCAAAACTTTTCAGAATTCTCCCGCACTTAAGGCGTAGTCAGGACGCGTTTCAAATTCTATCATCTATATATATAATAAAACTAGAAAAGTGAAATCTTAAAATGTTAAAGATATTTAATAAATAATTAATCAAAGCACATTTTGAGCATTTTTAGAATTGTTGTAACATTATAAACGCGAATGTTTTTTTATGTACCGATTAATAGAGGTGTGAATGTTTGTTACTCTGTCACGAAAGAACTGCTGATGGGTGGATTTTAATAAAATTTTGCAACAATATAGCTTGTACATCAGAATAGCACATAGGTTACTTTTAACTGATTCCATTAAAAAGGGGGTACGATTTTATGCAATAAGTCGGGAAAAATTCCGCGACTCGATAATTCACGCGGGCGAAGCCGCGGGCGTAAAGCTAGTATTACATAATATGTCTTGCAATATGTAATAGTGCATATAATCGATTGGCCGACGAAAGTGGGTCACCGGTTTGATTATTGAGAGGGATCACGGAACACAAGCATTTCTATTATATACTGGTAGAGCCGTATGGATGTGAATTAAATTCACACAGTCGACAAACTTTATGTGTACTTGGTTTATCTATCGATGCATGCTATTAACAGTTGTATTTTACACATACATATCTTCACGCTAAACTCCTGGTGAGGTAGGTGGAGAGTGTCGAGTGCCAAGTGTTACATTACAAACTCTATATACTTGCCTAGCTTTCTCTATATTCATTTCTCTCTTAATAAAAATACACCAGTTTTTCGGAGGCTCTTGGTAGCACCTCCGGATAATACACGAGTTATTTGCTCGTGTAATGTAAATTATAATGAATCTGTATCTTTATACTAAATACTAGTTGTGTCCGTGACTTTTTCCGCGTTTTTATTTCATATATTTATTTTATACATTTACAAAATAAAATTCTAAAATAAAAGTAGCCGAAACCGTTTCTTATTACATTAGCTCTCTGCCAGTAAAAGTCCTGTCAAAATCGGTTCAGCCGTTACAGAGATTAGCGAGTACAAACAGACAAATAGACTATTTTAATATTACATTCAGACACTCCAATTTTATTTATTTGTGACTTTCTGAATATTTCTAAAATGTGAATTTCCCAATACTTCAGCATTTGTTTTAAATAAAGTATTTTTTTTCACAAATACATATATCTGCAACCAATATTAATAAATATGTTAAAGGTATAATTTTGAGCGGTTCTAAAAAATATTTGGCAGTTTTCTCCAGTCATGATGGCACTATGCGTATTTAGATTGCGATATAATTATACTGAATATATTATATTATAGTTTAGATGTATTCATGTGAATGATAGTCATCATGCTGATAATGCTTTAAAAATAGCGATTTTGTTAATGTTTTAAGTTAGTTAATGGATATTGGACGTAGAATTGTTACCGTATCCTTGGCGAGTTCGACTCGTACTTAGCCGATTTTTTCTATGGTTTCAGAGAATAGTTTTAGTCACGAAGAACTAATCTACTGCGGTCATCGAAGCCGGAACATAGGTAATTATAAACAATTGTACTTTTTAGTGTTATCTACAGTTCTAAAAATAACCCTGCAATTAGCCTAACATCCATTATAGTCATTGCATGAACATTTATCGACTACTTGGTGATGATAAAATAATTACGAAATTACAAGCGTCAAACTCTTTTCATTTCAAAGGTTCTTTGAATGATTTGATTGGTTGATGAGCGAACAAAGAAGATACAACAATGCATTCTCAACGCATACCGACTTTATAAAGTCCAATCTACTGAAGTGGGTTTTAACAGCTAACCAAAGAACACTATGGTTTTTTAAACGAGATCAAAAACGAAAAACTTGCACGAATAAAAGTCACTAGTTTATTAAAACCAATTTTCCCCTTTTTTCTGTGTCTCGTCAGTGATACGATGATTTGAACTTTACTGCTATTGGAATATGGATGGGTATTGCATTATTAACAGATTAACTTTAAGGGTGTGTATACACAAAACTAACGAAAAAATATCTTCACGCCGGCATCCCTGAATGATTAGGCAGAGACACATCGGTGGACAAAGATTAGTCGACGATATTAGGGCCCATGATGTAACAGGTGGCAAGTCCGTCGCTACATCGGACACAAACTCAATTTCAGTCAATGTTAAGTTTCCCTAGTCGGGAACCGAACCCGGAACCTTGTGTGTTAAAGTCGGACACCATCTCCACTTGACCACGGAGGTAATTATGACGTACTTGTATGATTTATCCCATTATACTACTAATATTATAATTATAATAAAAAGTTTGTGTGTGTGTATGTGTGTGTGTGTGTGTGTGTGTGTGTGTGTGTGTGTGTGTGTGTGTGTGTATGTGTGTGTTTGTGACTTTTTCAAGCAAAAACTACTGAACGGATTTTCACGATAAAGTATTGTGA
>DVZL01003280.1:0-14188 GCA_018236625.1 Lasaia peninsularis
GAGTAACTCCCCAAATCTCTTCTTGGGCTCCCTCATTATATCCCTAACAAGCCAAGTCACCAATAGGTTTGTATACAAACATAAATACTTATATACATAATACGATATGGCAATGCACTTGCCAAAACACATGGAACTAATATTACGGTTAATCGTGGATACATTTATAAATCTGCCTTCCCTGTCGAGGAAATTGGTGTGACGATATTTATTTTTTATTTATATACCTACACATAAAATACTCGAGAAACTATGTGCATTTGGGATAAGCTCCCACACTATTAAACACATTTTGATCAACTTTCATAACTAATAATGTATACTCCAACTCAAAGATAGGATTGCTTTAATGTGACAGCTTTTTAAAATAAACATTAAACAATTTTAATATGAGGGCGAAGCCTCAAGCAACAGTTAGTTATAAATTTGAGCAATTTCAAGTAACACGAGCATCACTACAGAGAATAACAAGTATTGTAGTATACTTACTTGGTTCTAGCACTAAGCTCTTTCTTGCAGATTGGACAAGAAATCTTAACAAGCTTGTGGACCATGGTATGCCGTTTCAATAGATATTTAACAGAAAACCCCATCCCACACCATTCACAGATGAAGTTCTTCTCTGCACAATGTATTTTCCTTATATGAGTTTTTAAGAGTGTGATTGATGGAAATTTTTTTTCACATCCTGCCTAAAATTAACAACAGATATGAAAAATATATAATTCCAAACACAGTAAAAGTGCAAAAGTAGAACTTCAAAACAATTTTGAATCTTAATAATATTTCCTGTTATCGTAGCAACAGAAATTGTAGTTTTGTGAAAATTTAAGGTTCTTTGCTATCACAGTTCATTTGATTCAGCATGGTGATGGTGAATGACAGAGGAATGGAAATCAGAGTCTTAATAGGATACTATTATTCCGTAATTTCATAATTCCTTTAATGGATCCATTTTTGATATTAGTTGAAAAAGAAGTTGAAAGGAAAAGTGTTTCCACATTTCCCTTCTCTTTAGATGGGATTTCATCTCTTCTTTCGTTATTTCAATTGCTAAATGTGTAAAAAATAAGCATTCCTGACTAAAATGCCTTTTTAACTTTAGAGCCAAAAATATTTGAGATAATTTATGTAATTATATTATTATAAGCAATCAAATGTGAAAAGACGCTGGGGAAAAACTTTTGTGTTAATTACCTGATTGCAAACAGGGTCATTAATATCATCTATCACAATATGATATGTTTTATTCCTTTTTCCAAGTTTCCTCTCGACTATAACATTATTTTTAAATGTATTATCACCTTCACTTATGGAATTTCCTAAAAAAAACACTGATTATTAAATCACTTCATTTAGTTGTCAAGTTTTGCATATCATGAATTAAATATTCAGGTCTTCATCTTAAAACCAGCGGAGTGTTATATAATGGCACATATATTAACCATGTGAGATGTTCTGGGGGGTTCGAGCTGAATCTCACTAAAATCCCCCTTGATTTCACTAAATATCATGTCATTTTTTTGTAAAAGAAAATGGTGTAAGACAATTGTGTGAAAGTAAAGTTAAATGGTGCTATTTTAGGATACTTAGAAATAAAAACCTCATTTGAATTCTGTAGATAAATTTGAATAAAAAAAAATAATTAATAAATGGTCTATACTCAGATAATTCAAATAAATAGGCAATAACTACCCTTGTTAAATATCTTCCACGGCTCTGCAAAGATAAGTTCATCTAGTCTATGGAACTTCTGTATGTCTCCCAATCCCTCCAAGGGCTGTGAACCATCAATAATAATTAAAAGTAGATTTGGTTATGTTTCTAACCAAATTTATTAAAAACCGAATGACTGGAATATCAAGAGGAAGCCAACATTTAATGCACACTTACACAATATATTGTGGAAAAATTGGAATAAGTTTTCCGTAACTTGACTAAATTTAATTGATTAGGTACTTAATTAATGAGTTTTTATACGTATCATTGAATTTGGTTAATTATTTCAATTATACTAACGTATAATCAACTGTAATTAGCTAGTATTTTTCTTTACATCTAACTAAAATTTCGATTTTTCACAAGAAGTAATAGACGAGTCACATAAAACTTAATTTTATAATGCAAACCGAAGATTAGAACAGTTTCCATGCACTTCTAATTTTGTTAACGCTAGGCCTTTTACCGAAAGTGACCTGGAGGTTCATAAGAGTTGAAGAGCCAACCGAACCTCACGCCGGACAATCAATGAAATTTTTTGCTCGAAAGATAGGTCCTCATTTCGTTACTAGGAATAAAATACAAATCCTGTATTTTATTCATAGGAACGACTTTAAAAAATTACATTTCTTCACGATTTTTCAATGATTTTTTTATTATTACTTACGTCCCAAGCTTTGAATGACATGTTTGTTCCACAAGCTACTTAAAGAGTTAAATCAGAATATTATGTATGTGACAATACATCGATAATTAAATGTTCAAAATAAAAGCCTTTTAAAATACATAGATAGGTAAGCACGAGTTTTAAAAGTTTTCAGTTTGTTTTTATTGATTTCCAAGTTTTCAAGTTCAACTGGCAAGTGACTTCCAAAATCCAATTTGTTTTCCATTGACGAGAATGACATTGGACGAGCTGTCAAACGTGTAAAGATAATTAAGCCGTTGTTGAATGTTGACAAATAAAACCTATACCTAAATTTGTATCGCTATTTTGAACGAACTATAAAAACAGCATTATTAACACGTAGTCCTCAGCGTAGTCAAATAACGTAGGTAGCGCATGCATACAATTGGTAAGAATATATCCAATTCGATTTAAATTGAATTTTAACTCGAAATTCAGCGATTGATTATTTATTATTATTTATTATAAATAGGTAATCGAATCGACAGACGTTAATGTTAACGTTTTGACCACACACCATTTTTTGGAATATTTTGTTCCTGATTTATAGCGTATTAGCTGTTCGCCCGCGTGAATTATTTTAATAATACAGACAACTTTCAAATGGCAGACATTTTTTCGACTTATAATACTAATCGCGTAAAAACATACCTACCCTCTTTTTAATGTAGTCGGTTAAAAAGTAGCCTATGTCCTTTCTCAAGGTCTACTTTATCTCTGTACAAAACTTCATCAAAATCGGTTCAGTGGTTTAGGCGTGAAAGCGTAACATACAGACAGACAGACAGACAGTTACTATCGCATTAATAATATTAGTAGGTACGGCTTTTAAGTAGATTCTATTCGAGCGAATTTCGAATGTGAATAAATATAAAAAACATTGTTATGCCCGTACCCCCGACATTAAACTCATTGAGCTACGACGAGCTAGCGGTAGCCTAGCGGTACACGCTTCGGACCAGGTTCGAATCCCGTCTTGTACCAAAGAGATTTCGTGACGAGTATGACGTGGCGATGTCGGTCACAAATAATTTAGAAAATATTTCAGGAAGTGAAACTCCTTGGTACATGGCTTGTATTTTTTTATTGTATTATAATAATATACCTACAAGTTAATACATTTCTTAACTCCTTCCGATATACTTTTATCATGATATACAATATTATATAGGATAACTATTCGTAGATAGGTTGGTTCCATATATGACTATTTTGTATATGTATAAGTTTGATTCAAATTTATTAGTAATTGTTTAAATAATAATCAAAACGGGTAACAATATCAAGTGGGCCTGTAAACTGGATAGTTAATTATTATCACTGTGGACTTAATCCCGACAGGGCAAGGGTCCGCCCGATACTCAACGTATTGAGATCCTTTAACCTTTACAAATTGACACACATATTTTGTTTCATGTTGACTGATAATGGTATTAACTCCATAAGCCTTATGAAAAATCCATTAATACATTTTCTGGAATTTTGTTTTAATAAAGATAAACCAGAGAAAAGCTTCGTTACCTAGATATTTTAGTATAAGTGGGTAGTATTCCAGTATTTTTCTCGTAAAATTTATCGATCCCTAACTCGGTGTATCAAATTTAATGAAGGAAAGAAAGAATGAAAAAATGGGAATCTCGTTCGTACCAACAGTTTCAGTGAAGATTTGCGCCGGACTCCAACGCGCCGCGCGGGTGCGTTGGAATTGTTGATCTTTTTATAAAACGGAGAAAACTAGCAGATAGCTTACAAATATATAAGTTGCTAATGTTGAATTGGTGAGCTTTAAAAATATGTTTGATGCATTCACCAATAGACTTTTACGTAAAAATTGTAAGACTCTATTAATTATGAACAGCATAAAAATCGAAACAATAGATCGCTATTGTTGCCTTTACCAAGCCTGAAGCTAGGTTTTGAACTATAAAATTATGATATAGCGAAAGGAGTATGGTGATGACGATAATCAACGTAAATCCTAGGTGGTTGGTGACGGTCAACGTCATCGACATTCATATTAAATGTGATATTGCGTACACAATACAGTAATTGGTACAGCTTACCGCAAACATGTGCTACAAATATTGAAACTACGCAGTCACCCATAAAAACTAATCCTTTGTAAATTTAGAAAAAATACCCCGGAGTCATGAAGACCTTATTGCCGTGATTTAGGGTTCAAGTTCCAATGATTGTGAAATAAAATATGGCGTTCTTTGTAAAGATTTCAGGATGGTTGGCCGTTGCACTGTATTAAGCCCGCTATTAATCAACATTCTGAAACCAGGAAATGAAAAAAATATTACGGTAAGAAGCAATCCGTTATTATTTAAAGGGCAGTACTGAAAACAAAAGATATTCTAAAACCAACTGTTCCTAATCTATACAAATAAATAAAATTGAAGTGTCTGTTAGTAATATAAGAATAAACGCTTTGAACTAAATGAATATGTATATATATACACATTACGTATATCAAAATATTATTTTTCACAATTTTCATCTGTCTGTTTGTTCCGCCTTACCTATGGAACGGCAGGGCTGTTTTTGAAGGACAGCTGATGTAATAAGCCATAAGGAGTAACATTGGCTACTTTTACTTAGAAACGTATAAAATAAAATATTTAAACGAATACGCGAAAGAAGCGGCGGGCACAGCTAGTCTATTTTAAAAATCGTATAAAAATACGTTTTACAGCGGGAAGCGACTATATAGTGATTTGATGTCGATCATTATCATTATGACACCTTAAGTAGACTATCTACTATGTAATACAATAACATATAATCAGAAATCAGCTGCAGCTGTCTGTCAGTAAAAGTTCCGTCAAAATCAGTTCAGTCGTTTTATTGATTATTTATTTGTTTAGATAAAGTGATAACTCTCTTCATGGATACCTAATAAATATGAATTCTTATTAGACAAATACTACAGAGGTCGCAAAACTCTTGTCAAGTAAAAGATAATAAATACTAGCCATCGCGGAACGATTCGTATTGTAAGTTGCGGCCGACGCCATGAATAACCAGCTCCAGAACAATTACGGCGAGAGTCCATTTGATTAATATGATTTGCCTGTAACTTTTTCACCCTAATTATATTAATATATTTTTTATGGATTACTAACTGCACCCGCAGATTTGTTCACTGCTTAGAAATACTCGTAGATAGAAAATATATTATTTCAAATATACCATACATGCGGTTCTTACGACACGTCTATATAATAATTCTAACTAAAAGTTACCACTTACTTCGAGCAGAAAAACAGCATAAATTTCTCGGGCGATTCACAGATCACAAGTAACATGTGGTATGTGGATTTTCTTATTTTTACAGAGCTAACCTGATACAATCCATAGCGTTTAAGATAAACTTTACATGCAAAGTATGCATACATTCCGAGTTTTAAGTTTAGTAAGTCGTATTATTCACAGTCAGTAATATGACGTCCGTAATTGCCGAACTACAAAACATACGACTTGGAGAAAATTATGTGACAATCTGTAATGTAAGTTCTATTGAAGAAAATTGGGTGAATCAAATGTTAAAGGATTATAGCTAAGTTTACATTTTAGATTTTTCATCTCTCACACGAAAACCCGTCAAGTCAACGGCGTAAGATGTATAAGCTGCCTCGGAACATAGAGCACCCGCCAGCCACATTTCATTACAAACGGTTCAGTAGTTTTGGTGTGAAATAATGTACAATTTATACATAACGTGAGCACTTCCCCTCTACACTCAGTGTTTCTAACATAGCTACTGCTCGAAACAAATATTCCAATCATTAATTTCTCATTTCTGTTGGATGTTATAATGACTGCTTATTTTTTCATTATTTTAAATTAAAAATATGAAGTACGTATGAGTTGCCAAATTACAAATATGACCATGGAAATTGAAAATGTGGGACATAAATTAAATTATCGAAGGTTCTATATTTTACTGTTTAAGCGTGCTCATCATTAAATTTACAACATCTCTACAACAACTTATTTTATTCAGGATTTTATAATGAACAAAAATTCAAAAAGAGGCGATATTCCAAATTGAATGAGAAGTATATATTATGTCGTAATATTGACTTAGGTATTTCGTTTTAATTATAATGCTTATTTCGGCGATGGCGTGTGTCGCCGGGCGCTCGCCCGTCATCGCGTGAGTCGTGCTGGATTAGTTCCAGTGTACTGGAACTTTTAATTTGCTGGTGTTTTAACGCCAAACAATTTCCTCAAGGGTTGTTAGTTTACCAAAACTAGTTTTCGCTCGTTGGTTAAATCCGTACTAACCTTTTTCCGTCGCTTTACTCGATTTTATTCATTATATTATGATTTAGATTATAATCCTTTAGTTTTTCTTGTAGTAACAAAAACTAATTATACTAGAAAATACAATAATTGCCTATTTCGCAATGCCTTTTGGAAATGTTTAGTTACTGAGATAATAAGTTTATGTTTTTTGCTTGTTTTCTTGATTACTTATCTTATGACACTAATGTATTGCAATAAACAAATCATGCACTCTAATTTTATAAATGTCAAGTTTATACCTAAATTAGGCATCGATTGAAATTTTTCGAAAGTCGCAACTCGTGGCATACTTTTTAAAATAAAATTTCACAAAAAATATAAACATTATCACATTATAATATTATAGTCCCTCACGTAAATAAATAGAGACATTATCGACCTTACGACAAATTCTCTACCATTTAATTGGACGATGCTCGGTTCATAACGTCACTTTTAAACCCCTGAAAAAAAAATAGCGGTGTTTAAAGCCTGACATGCATGTGTGTATATGTATAATATGTGTATGCGTACATACATACATAAAATAAAAATATTTTTGTTCTGACAGCTTATCATAATGATTCTGAACCCTTAAATAACTATCAAAATAATGATCAAATATGTATTAGGTCTAAGCTAGAAGGCTCTTGCGCACTTTCTGTGACACAAAAACTATTGTTCAGAAGAGAATCGTGGTGTAGTTCTGGATGCACCTTTGTGCAAGGTAAAGCGTGTAATAGTCAAATATGTAGACATAAACCTTACAGCACGTATTCGCTTTTCCATCTCGTGAACTAGAACCGTACAACTAGTACACTTGCATATGAAATCTAACAGCCAGACAACGGAACAACATCTATGGTGTCTATAGACGTCGGTCATCTCTTACTATCAGGTGACCCGTGTGGTTATTCGTTGTTTTATCCCTTAAAAAAATCTTATATACTTTGTAAGTTAATCTACGAATCAACCATTTATTTAATCTACCATTTATTAACTTCTTACTATTCTATCAGTTTCTTATGTAAGCGTCTTATCCAGTGATTTGTTTTGGTGTAAAATCGAACACCAATCCAAGTCGCTGTTAAACAAACTTGGTCCTAATCAAAGACAAGTTATATAAATTAATCTAATAGACCCAAAGTAAGAAATTTATAACAATAGATCCAGATGCGCACATCTATGTTTACCCCATAAATACCGGTCCGAGACAGGAATCAATTCAAAGCCTAATCGATGATAGGCTCTAGTAGCCATGTTGGATAACGACTTGACCAATGAGGCAATCAGAAATATGACCTATACACAGAAGCGATTAATAATTACAATTTATAAGTGCTAAACATGATACCGTTTAGTATTTATTGGAATGGAAGCTGGAGGATATCATCCATTGTGACTAATTTTATTTATTACTGCCCACCCTAACACATTTATTACCGCGAAACAGCCAAACCAATAAAACCACTGAATCAAAGAGAAAAAGTGCTCTCCAGTTCTATAAATATTTTATTTCTGTTAGTGAGAAATAGGGTGAGCATGAACTGGGATCAGATGTTTATTTTTTCCATCCAGACTAGTACCGAAAATAATATTTTCCAATATACAAATTTGGACCATTTCACATTGTCATTGTTAACTGGCCGCAGTCAAAGCGTGCTCTTAGTAAATTAGGTTTTTTACGTGTTTACGTGCGTCGTGCGAGAAAGCTACCGTCCTTATTATACATTATTTCGTTAAATTTTAGATGGCTAAAACGGAAAATAATACAGAGCTATTTATAGAATATATGAGAGGACATAATATAATATATGATTTAAAAAACAAAAACTATAAAAATGTACGAAAAAAGGATACAACATGGGATTCTGATGTTAAGTACAAGAATGCCATCACCACAAAAATTTAATTATTTTACCACATAAAATACGAGTTTTAGTGACTGTTCACTAGAAAATGAAGCTCGCGATTCGCGTCGGAGTCGCCCAGGTGTGCACGTAAGTTTAGCGTTGCAGACGACTGCCGCTTCTCGCGACGCTGACGCTCAGGTTTGACCGAACCCTTACATTGAATAGTGGATTATATTTTAAATTAATCCGCTGTCTTTCAAATTGTGAAATCAGACAAACAAGTAAATAAAGCCCGCCAGACAAATATAGATAAAATTGCAATTTAAAGAATTTAGGATGTGTTCCAAACAGTGTATTAAAAATCGTAATAGGTACATCATTAGATTTCACTGCTTAATTAAATCCCAAATAGCACATGATTCAATACACACTCTCAATCCGGAACGAATATCACCCGAGTCAATATTGTCCCACACAACTCCAAAGCCTGGTAACACTTTATTTGGCGTTAGGGATGTTTTACTAATGTGAGCCAGTCAAATGGACTCTTGAGGATTCGGTAGTTGAAAATAGAGTTCTATTGCTTAGGAACAGAGTGTAATTTCCAAGAAAATACGATGTTAATATAGTAATCTTCTAACCACTACGCTTATGGAAATTTTTATTTAGGTCCGTAATATAAATCTATGTATTTATTGTGGTTGTATAAACATGGTGGTAATATTGACCTCGGCGATATGGGAACGCGGGGCGATCGTAACGGGGCCCACACAACCTCGAGCGGTCAAGGTTGATACGATGCAGATGTTTGAGTGCATTTTCAGTTAATCAACAGTAACTGAACAACTAAGACGAAGACGTACGATGAGGGGAGGGGGGGATGTCCGACCCCAGTAAAGCTCCCACCCAAGGTCACCCAGCTCGTGATAATAACAGGCACATTTACGACTGAGCTATTCTTGGTGTTACGATTGGTAATAAGCCATCTATAAATTACAAAATATATAAAGTTATTGCACTACGTTGTCAACCTGGCGATACTCGTATCATAAGTCTCTTGCGTAGTTAGGTGACAGGAAACCCCACCCTCTAAACCAGAACAAATCAATGGCAAGCCCTGATGATAATATTATGAAGATAACACAGTGATGATAATTCGAGAGTCGTTGCAGCACTCTGCCACCGAGGAAAGAAAATTCAAATCGAGGAAAATTTTATAATACGACTCTTTATATTTGCAATCTAGTATATTGATAGATTTATACAAAAACTAGCTGTCCCTGCGAACTTCGTACTACCCGCACAGGAATGTACGAAAAAAAGATAACTCATTCTTAGACCTACGTACATAGTTTAATCAATAATCGGTTTAGCTGTTTCACAAGATTATGGAAATTAAAACTGTGACACAAACTTTCTATATGTGAAGATAATTACTATTTATTGAGATGAAATAAGTACCTTACATGACAAATACTTCTTTGTTGATTCAATTATTATCCCCTCGTTTTAATTAAATATAAAATTTAAAATATAAATAAAACTATCGAAATGGGAAGCGCCATTGTTGTATACTATGTAGTGATTATACTATGTAGAAGCTATGTACTAATTATACATGAGATTTTAGAAATGTGAAACTGGTTTGATTAATTATTTAAAAAATATAATAAGTGCAAGTATATTCTTTCAAAAGTAATTAAAATATTTAATATAGTTAAATATATATTGGAAAAGTAATGGCTTTAGTTATACTGTAGGCGATGTGTCAACACTCATCGGAGCGTTTGGACGAATAAACTTTTTTAAATTTAAATTTAGACTGCCTTCATTCTATGATTATTTAATCGAGATTGTAAAGAACAACGAACGAGGGTAGGAAATGATCTTCTACATATCGAACTCGCTATTGTTTGTACGTTTGTCCGTCCATTGTTTCCCAGACGGTTCCTGATAAATAGATCGGGGAAGCGGAGCCCGATAATTAGAGACGCGTGTGCAAATTTAATAACGCTCATGTGGAGCCTGCGTAGGATATACGACGCGGATACGACACGATAACAACACGACACAGTTTAACGTTATATCACAAAACCATTTGAAATTAACAGTGACTTTTTTCAATCAATGAAATGTTAAAACATCATGGTGTAATGTTTACGAACTGTTAGATATGTAATATGTATTAAGTATGGATGCAAAAATATACCTAATTAAAAGCAGGCTAGTAGACTGCCCAGGGCATTTGATTTATTTGACAGTTTTACACGGCATTGTTTAAAATACTGGATCATTGTTGAGCTTGCCGTCGTCCCTTAATGCCTGACTTACACCTACTCACTTGAGAGGTAGTTAATTTAATTTTACAAGTTTTACTGTAGAATAAAACGATTTATTGGACTTGTAATTTGTTACTAAATTAAATAGACACAAATTTTGTAGTTTCATTTTATGTTAAAATTATCATTTACTTGTCGACTATATAACCGAAACTTAGGCAGTACAGGCGGTAGTATCGTGTGGTGTGAGTTTCCCGTCACCGTATTTGCTTACCGCGGCCGCTCGTCAATCACGCTCCGGACGCTGACTGTGCATTTCAATAATAGGGCCTCGCTTCACACAGGCGACGAGCTATATCTATAAGTATCTTCAGTTGTCAAATTTACTTTTAAATTGACCAGCTATTTTTACAACCTAAACGGAGGACTGTATATTATGCCTGATGTGTACGTACAGTAGAAATTGTCAGTGAGAAAAAACGTGTAAAAATTTAGTGCATTAGGTATTACGGTGGCAGATATAAGTAAACACTTGGCACTTATGTTCTGATTATTTAGCTATTTACGAGCTGTCGCAAAACTCTACCACATCGTCACGGTGCTAGTGACGTTTAATTGATTAGCACGTTTTGAGAGCTGCTTCGTTCGAAAGCATTACAATCAACTATGGGTGAATTATTTTTGTAGTTCTTTCACCCTTTATCACCAAAATCTATCGTAAAATTTTTCACTAAGGTACCCTGTGATCTTAAGAAAAAAATAAGCCTGTATTGAGGGGTTCCCGTGGGAGAGCTAAATAATATTAATACGCTCGCAAACTCCGACAGCGGCTCACACTCGATAATAATTTTTATCTTCGCTTCTGTTGGGAGTCGGGATGAAAAACACCGGTAACTCAAATTGAGACTAACGATACGCCGCCCTTACGCACATGAATATTAATTAATCAACAAATTATTTTTAAACAAAAAAAGCCGACGGTGAACAAAGTTTTCAACGTTATGTAAAAACAGAACATTTTGTTTATTTAGTTCATAATACTGACTAGTCCTTGAAACTGTAGGTACTCTCTGGAGATTACACTCCTAATACTAAGTGTTGGACTTGGGTACAATACTTAGTATTGCTGTCTCACTCTAGCCCTCCTAAATCAACTCCACAAACTAGCCGGTCTTATGAGAATATGATATATGCTCAATATTGGGAACAGCTCGTTTTCACTACGTGTTAAATGAAATAATTCGTCAATAAATTATCTTTATCAACGGTAAAAAAATCACGTTTGTTGTCTGCGAGAATTCATTCTAAACATAAATAGCCAAGTGCTTGAGGAGTGACAACAGGGCGCTGAGCCTACGGTTGTGATGTTTCTTTTGTAGTCCAACATCCAAATGACGTACACGCTAAATGAGATACGGTCTTATGGTGATGAAATATGTACGAGAATCTTGTCTTTCAAGATTATGCTTTTAACAGAATTCCAAAAAAGGAGGAAAAAGCTTCAGTTCCACAGGATGAAACATTCTTGATCAACTTTTTGGTTTCAAAACAGTTTTCGGTTGGTTTCTTAGACAACAGGATCTTACTCGAAATCGAAATAAGTTTTTTGAAATGATATGTGAATGATGGAGGCAAGCAGAGAAATTTCCTGGTGACAGTAATCGCGTGCCGCGTATGAGACCAAGTCAAGAGTGCGATCGTAACCTGACGCCCTAAACCTTTTGTTCTGGTCTACCAAGTTAATTCGATACGTGGAATCGACATACTACAACGGAAGTAATAACGGTATGATTGCAGGGAATTGCATTGGTTGTAAATGGTAGTAGCATCGTGTGGAAAATTAGAAATTAATTAATTATTGATACAAACTAACTTTATACTAGCTAGTTTTTATACTATAAAAAAAAGATGTACCGCTTACATGTTCGGATTTTTTCTACTATAATACGCTTTTAATACTACACATTAACTGGAAGATTACTGGCTTGATTTAGATCGTAATTTTACTATTTAAATTATGGGTTCTCTAAGCTCTGTTTCATCAAAATTAGTAAAGTTTGAAGAAAACCGTATGCCGTGTAGATGAATTTACCTACTGACGAAGACCAAATCCTTATTGGAAATTATTCAATTTACAATCTAAGCACCTACAAACTTTCTTGTAAAGCGCATTGCTACTTGAACAGTGGAAACAGCTGAGAACATACCTGAAACAATGAAAAGATAGTTTATTTCACCAAAATAAATATATGTTAGAGTTGAAAAAACCGTAATATCAATTCACACTTTTGACAACACTTCTTACACAATACAATATATAGTGGTTTCATTGTTAGGCTTAATCAAAATATCGTAAATTTTACATCTTGAGGACTTAGCATGTTACGGTAAATTAGTATTTTAGGAGTAGCATTCAGTTTTTGGTTGTTAATCCTATATTTTATCCAAACAATGATTTTGACTCCAAAATGATTTTGACTTTTTTTTTGCATTTCGATAGACTATTAAAATGGATGTAGGTATTTGTTACCCCTGTGATAAGCCGCAGTCACATGACAAAATGCATCAGAATTATACCTGACGCTAGATTGCGCTGCACGTTCGCCTCGCGGTCCATGAAAAAAATTGAAAATAATTTATTCGATATTTGTATTACTGTAACAAAATGAGATTGGCAGGTTTGCACTTACCTAACCTGTAGAAATATAAATGTACAAAAGAAATATTTAGCCTGTAGAAATGATCTAACTTAACGCATTTCAGGCTTCACGATTATATTTAGATCACTATGACAGACGAAAGCGACTGCAAACTACATATTAATCGCATTGTTCTGACTCACAGTAATGTTCTAGTTTGAGCCAATCCGGGCCTAACAACGATATTTGCATCACTATAACAGACGAGAGTGACTGTCAGCTATCAATGGCATCGCGCAATATTAAACACAGGAGCTGGTGAAGCATGCGAGTGGTAAGCGGAAATTTATTTCTCTCCTCCAGTGAAACAATTTTATCAATTGGGAAAAATAACAGTTGATGGTCTTTGGGACATATTTGACCCCCCGTGTTGGTCCGGGTTCCGTTGTAGATTAGGCCAGCTGCTTTCCACCCAGGCAGCTCGTAAGGGGGTATATTGTCACCAACACCGTGACATTGACTAGGTGGTAGAGTCTTGCAACGACTCGCCCGTATTGGTACCACAGCCTATTCCTGCCACAATAGCGTAACGGTCGCCATTGTCTTGTTCTGGTTTGGAGGGTAGGGTAGCTGATGAGCTTTCTCACGCAAGGGGCTTACCACCCGAGCCTCAGGTTGGCAACGCATCATTTCCACCTTTGGTGCCAATAGGCGACG